>JADRCH010000099.1:536014-598542 GCA_019843965.1 Rhynchomys soricoides | reverse complement strand
GAACATACCATAGATCAGGGGTGACAAAGTCAAGTATCAGGACAGAAAGCGCCATAGGACAGAGGTGACAAAAGTCAAGTATCAGAACAGAACGCGCCATAGGACAGAGGTGACAAAGTCAAGTATCAGGACAGAATGAGCCATAGGACAGGGGCTTATGAGTTTGTTTTTCTAGGGTTAGGAACTTTTCAAGGCTGTAATAGTCCATAAACCAACCCTGTTTTACCGTTAACTACAAACTGTCCTTTCAATATTTTTTAATATTTTGCTTTTAAAAAATTAAAACAGATCAAACATATTAATAGCGTCAAAGCCTTTGTCTTAAAGGGCTTCTTCAGATCATGTTGGTCCCAGTGAGCACACTGCTTGCCACCAGCATTAAACACTAAGAGAACAACACACTAGACTATGGAGTTGTCACTCAATACACTAGATAATGGTAAACAAACATGTTTACATGTTTACTTGTATAGGTCAAAAGAAATTTCCCTGCAAAATTCACTGAAATGATTTTGTCAAAGTTTTATCTAGAGAATCAAACCTACCTTTTAAATAGCCTAAGAAAATGTCTGCAAAAATGAGAGAACATCTCTTATAAAACTGAAACAGCAAAATGTGTACACAAAAGAATACTAAGATCAAAAACATGACTTCCTTACTCCGAGTTTCAGCAGAGAGAGATTTTTTTTTTCCCTTGACAGGTGCACCAAAATTAGAAAACAAAGATGCATCCTATAGCTAATCTGACATATGCATAAGTGGGTAAGAACTATAAATGCTTGAAATCAGTCATAATGAGGTTGGTGTCTATTTGTTTCTGCTTTTACCCAACGTATTCAATCAAACAGAACTATTACCTTTGTCAAAATTAACTGAAAGTTTTATTTGGTAATTTGAAAAAAATTAATCTCTTCAGCCAGTGTTCAAAACTAGCTACACACTGTCCCAAAGAATGTTGAACTTCCTGAACATAAGAGCTTTTACAGACGTCACAGCAAATCTTCACAAAAATGAGGCAAGGGAGCTGCTCTTTAATACCTGGTTTTCAACTGTTGGACTAAGCGTGGGGTCCCAGATGGAGATGTTGGAGAAGGAACTGAAGGAGCTGAGGGAGTTGCAGTCACATGGAGGGAGCAACAGTGTCAACTGGCCTGATCCCCCACCCCCCTATCCCGGTGCTCCCAGAGACTGGACCACCAGCCAAAGAATACACATGGAGGGACCCATGGTGCTGGCCACATATGTGGCAGAGGAGGGTCTTGTTGTCCATCAGTGGGGGAAGAGGCCCTTAGGCCTGAGGGTGTTAGATGCCCCATTATAGTGGAATGCCAGGGAGGGGGACAAAAGTGGGTGGGTGGGTGGGTGGGGGAATACCCTCATAGAGGCAGGGGGAGGGGGGGAAGGGATAGGGGTTCCAAAGGGGGAAACATCTGAAATGTAAATAAACTATCAAAAAAATAAAAGGAAAAACAAACACCTGGTTTTCTCATACCCCCATCTGCGTGATGAGAGGTTAATGTTGCTCATATCTGGCACGCAGTTTCAGAGTTTGGTGAGCAGTTCTGAGAAATTCCATGGCCGGGTTGGAACCAATTTGAATGACAGAAAGCTAGTTTTCCCTAAATCTGGTTTAAATGAATTCTCATTCTGAAATAATATTATAGAAAAACCATTGATCCGTTCACTGTACTTTATCCATAGCATTCAGGAATTTGAAGTGCTGTGTGGAGCCCGAGGCAGGAAGACTACAAGTTCCAAGACAGCTAGACACCATGTAAACCAAAAGAAAACGCACATCCAGAACAGGAAGAGAATCTTCTGTCCGGTGAGAGCTGACATCTAAGAATGGTCCAAAATGCTTAGCGGAGTGAGTCGCATGCTTTGTGGACAGAAGCAGACATGGAAAGCTGACTTTCTGGGCAAAACGGATAGATCATACAAAGACTGAAGAGCTGGTCATGGGCATACAGCAAAGTGTTACCAGGCATTCCTCTAGTGAAAGACTGGGAGAACAAATGATCGAGAAAATTCACTTCAGAAAGATTGCTCTGTCTAGACATTCAATTATTTTCACTAAAAACGACTCCATAGAAACAATGAATTGCAATAATACACCACAAAAATCTCTGTACCCAGAGAAAAAACTTCTAAAAGTATTTAATGGTATCTTAATGATTTTCTTTGAATGAGAATACAGAATATAATTTCTCAGTGTTTTGAGGTAAAATTTCAACAGATTATCCAACCTGCATATGATGCATATGATGACTGCATATGATGCATATGATGACTGCATATGATGCATATGATGCCATGATGACTTCATATGATGACTGCATATGATGCATATGATGCCATGATGACGGACTGCTTTATAAAATCCCTTCACTTTTACCTCCTCTTTTATTGCATCACCTACTTTAAAGGGAGAATGGAAAGGGGAAGCAGCCAGCACATCAGCAGCAGCCCCGTCCTGCTGGACTTTACCATTTCTACTGAGAACATGTAAAGACTCCCCAGTTGCCTGAGGCAATGATAAGCAGACATGTGTGTAGTTGTCTTCCCCATTTACCCCCAAACACCCCTTTCACTCCAATTAAATGCCACAGAAACTAGGATGTCTTTCTCAAGCCACATCCCAAATATAAAACTTGAGAAAATGGTAGGTTCTTAACATATATTCATGTATGTGTTTGTGCATGGTACACTCTACCTTATATGCATACATGTACATAGGTGGTGGAAGCACCACGGGTTCATGTCAGGTGCCTTGTGCATATCACTCTCCGCCTTATTTGTGGAGAGAAGGTCACTCGCTAAACCCAAAGCTTACCTCTTTGTCTAACCTGGTTGGCCAAAAATTCATAGAGACTCTCATGGTTCTGAATCCTCATCCAGAATTACAGCTACACATGACCACATCCTGTCTTTTACATGGGGATTGGGAATCCAAACAAAGATCCCTATACTTGAATGCCAAACACGTTACTAACTGTGATATCTCTCCAGACTCTAACAAACATTCTTAAATCTATGTATTTTACAAGTATAAACTGAGCTAGAAATGAGTTAGTCATTTTACAAATATATCTATTAAATTCTCTATTCAGTCTAAAGCTAAAACAAAGTACAACTAAAACTTCATTTTTTTCAATCGATAACTCTCTCTTGCATTTTCCACATATTTAATAGGCTGATGAAGACTGTGAGCAGCACACAGAAAATCCTTCATTTCCCAGCTGTCCTTAGACCACAGTTTAACGAACACACCAGAAGGAAAAACCCATACAACTGAACTATAACGGAGACTGGTTTCTTACTGTTCGTCCCTATTCACCTCCATGTCTTGACACCTAAGGCATTTGTGTCAAATAATTTTGTGGCCAAAGACTTTCTCCTCTTATAGTCAAACCTAAATATGTCCAAAAAAGTACTTATCACAGAGAATACTCAAGTAAGTTATTCTTCGTACCGACACCAACCAACTGCACCATTCCATCGTGGCTCTCCAATCCGCTACACATATTACGGACATACATAAGCACACACGCATCCCACCCCAAAATATCTGCTCCTTACATAACAAGAAGCCAGTGACCACCTTTCTCAGATGCATTTGCAGAATCCCAACGACTCAAATATTTACTGACAACTGCTTAAGTCTTTTCAAGAATAATCTGCTTAAGACAACGACCTAATTCAGAATTAGCATAAAGTCTCCAGGAAAACTGAATTCTGCCCTTGCATCTAGCAAAATTTTAAAGGAGGTCAGTTTGTCACCATTACTTTGACTTTTAAATTTTTAACACAATATTTCTCAAATCAAAATTTCGCAAAGGCACAAAAACGTAGCCCAATCTGAAAATACACAAAACTGATCTACAGAAAAAGATTTATGGATGTCACATAAAAGACACCCAACTAAATTGGGATTTCAGATAAATTTCGTTGTTTTGATTTTATTTTATTTTGTTGGTTGGTTGGTTGGTAAGCTTAACATTCTAACTTGATTGTACATCCTACCTTCTTGCATGTTTTAAATTAGCAACATTAATCTATGGCCCCGACACAAGACACCATCTTCACAGCGGAAAATAATGAACAAGTGATATGCCTGGTTATGTCAAGTGAGAATCAGCATGTATTTTAACAGTATGAAATCAAACTTATCCATATTAAATACAGTTTTATTACCATTGTTCTTTCACAAAACAAGATTTTAAGAATTATATCAAACTTTTTTCAGTCCATCAGTTAAGATTTTCTTAATGAGACCTTTGCTTCATGAACATACTTTACATTCTTTTCCTATAATTTTTATTTAGTTTGAGACTATAATATTATTATATCATTTCTTCCTTACCTTTCATCCCCACCCACACCCTTGATCTCTTTCAAATTCAAGGCTTTCTTCTTTTGTTAAATAGGAGAGTGTGCCTGTGTGTGTGTGTGTGTGTGTGTGTATGTGTGTGTTCATAAAAACACAATTCAACCTGCTTAATCTGTATGTTACTTATACACATATGTTTTGAGTAGTGGCCATTTGGTATTAGGTTTTGACCTTGGGAAACTAGTAATGTATACTAGCTATTTGAATTTGGACTAAATAAAAATGGCATCGGTGATGTCTGTCCGATTAAGAAACATGATACAGTGACATGCAGAGATGAGTTACCTCACAGGATTACTGGTCAATGATACTCGGAGTGACTCCAGATATGTGAACAGTCTCTCGTCTGTGTACCCCATTTTCAGCTCATGGATAAATTCCTGAGGAGAGATCTGTCGGCTACTTCTAAGACTTCCCTGTAAAACAAATCAAAAGAAAGTTTTTTAACTTATGTTCCATGAAGATTATCTATAAAATATGAAAATCATCACATCTTTCCTAATAACAGCTAGATAACAACTCACAAAATTAGTATTTTTAGGTGATATTATTCTAACTAAAAAGCTATAAATTCATAATTTTATTCACAAATGACATTAAAAAGAACACTGAATGTTTTGAGAATGAAAATAATTGTTTTTTCAAATGCAGCATGTCATGGAGAGTTATTAAGTACACACTACTAGAAACACAATAAAGTAATATTTAGGCATATTCAACTATTGAAACTCAATAAAAAATATTTTCATTCTCAAGACCTTCAATGTACTTTTTAATATCATTTGTGAATCTCAAGAAATCCTCTGACCAACAATTCAATAGGAGGTACCCAAACCTGGTTTTAAACTTGGCAAATCGATAGCTTCTGGGATAAGTATAAAGCCCTGTGCAGTGTAACTCCAAGGAAATTTTTATACGAAAAAAAAAAAAGTGTGTGTGTATATGTGTGTGTATATATATACACATAAAACTCAATCCCGGCATCCTTTGCAACATGCTAACTAACATTAGTTATCCCCTGCCAACCTCCTTTCCCACCTGGCCCCACTAATCTCCTTCCCATTTACACCTCCTATCTTTTCCTTGTCCTCACCTATTCTTATCACTACTGCTCCATCATACTCACCCCACCCTTAAGACCATGCTCACTCCTTCCTACAAATGGTTCTTTTCTACTTGGATGGATCTACAGGTACTCCATATTGCACACATACACACACACAAACACACATATACAAATTACACAGGAATACTTCAAACAAAAGCACAAGCATATACAAAGAGAAAGAAAATACTCAGCTGATGAAAAAAGACAATAAACTGGTAAAGTCCCATCTTAATTTTACAAAGGGGATTTTGGAAAAACCTAGTGTTTATAAAATATGGGTAGAGAGTGCTGGAAACACATTAAATGTGTCACTACTAAATGTGAGCACATCATTTTAGTTTTAATTGTTGAGAAGACTGACACACCTTGGGTACTATCTCGAGTACCACAGAGAGAGAGAGAGAGAGAGAGAGAGAGAGAGAGAGAGAGAGAGAGACAGAGACAGAGACAGAGACAGACAGACAGCAAGACAGAGCTATAAATAGTAAGTACATTAGTGAGAAAAATAAGCAAATGGGAGAAACAAGTCTAATATGAGACATAACAATTGTCACTACAGTTATCAATGAAAACCCCACAGGAGGGATTTCAAATGCCTCTGTCATACATGGTGCCATTAAAGTCTCAGGAAACAAAAGAGCTGGCACTGGGGCGTCCAGGTCACTAAAATAGCTTGGAAATAGTATGGACATACAATGTAAGCTCAAGAGCAGACAGACCTGCTGTTCAGAAGATATGAATGGATCCCAGATGGGAAATGAGAAAGACATCAAGGTAACAATAAGGAAGACTCTGAGATGAGATGTACAAAGAAAAGGAACTGAGCACATTCAAACGCAGTTTAAAAATCTAGTACTTCTTTTGCCCATTTCTTTTGCTTTATTAATTTGTCAAAACATTATGCAATAAGACATAAGAAGCAATGAAAAACAAATTACTTTTAGAGAAACTGTTTTTACTCATGATGATATCAAAGAATAATACATACTCACTATAACTCACTATACTATATACTATATCTACTCACTGTAAATGTATCTAAAATTTCAGAGAGTTATTCTCAAAATAGAATAAAAGGCTCATTTTCTCATTTATGTATCAGTTCTAAAGATGACTGGTCCAACAAAGTGAAAGGTTGGATGGATCATCTCTGTAGGGAAGTCATTAGAGACAATAGTGCTGGTAGTTACAGGAAGAAAAATCAATGAGCTAAAAAGCCAAATCTCCTAGAAATAAGGAAAACTATTAGTAAATGTTACCATCTCTGTGTGATGCACCCTAGTAGGGCAGCAGCCCATTCTGACTAATTCAAAGTCCTTTACAAGATGCCTGCACTCAGTGAATGAATGTGGTTGCAATAAAGTGCAAATAAAAGAATTGAAATAAGAACAGAAAAGGAAATCAATCACACAGAAAATATCCATATTACCAACAATAGATTCTGAAACAAATGCTTACTTAGAAGCATTTCAAATAAAGCACAGGAAAGAAACTAACTAATTGGGGAATTAATTTTAAAAAAATAACTTTCATACCAAAATAAAAATAAAAATATAAAGGAAATAAAACTGAGAGGAGGAAACACTTTGTGAAGAGAAAGCCTCCCTCTCAACCCTGTCTCCAGCTCCTTTCTTTCACCTGACTTCAAAGGAAGCAGAGGGTGAGGGAGATGGGAAGGATGCTTGCTGCCGCATATCTTCAAATCCATTAGCCATAAAGATGAAAATACTTGAAAAGCTTTATCCCCTGTGGTATCAAAACACATTAGTGAGATAAGGATGTCTGCCTGACATCACAAAAATTAGAAGGCTATTTATCCTACATAATTTTTAAATCTTTTTTAATCCCTTGGTGAAATTTATTCTAAAATACCAAATGCAAGATGCAACGAAGTACAGAGCTTATGCGGGTCATATTCTTTACCAAGGCTATCCAAGGGCACAGAAGGTAATAAGCACATCTTCATTCATACTCCTACCTTGCTATTTGTCTCATTCCTGCTAAGTGACTATTAGAGGTATAGTAGCCATTTCCTTTGACCTGTCTTGACCAGATTCCTTTGTTCCTACCTGAAGACCTCCCTCCTTTCATCTCAGCTTAGCTAAAAGGCAAATTCACTAGCCTAGATCATTTCTGTGTACAGTAAGTCAGAATCCCATGTCTGACAAAATAGGCATGGACAGTTACCAGTGGAGAGAACTGATGCAGTGGTCTGCTCACCTCTGTCAAACAATTCAATGGTTTTTATACAACTTTGAAGAAGCTATCACTTAATGGTGACTTTAATTTTTAAATTATAAAGAGAAAATACATGGTCTAGATATATGAACAAACTCTGCAGAGAAATGACACCTGGTAGGATGAACAAAGACTCATCCCTGACCTCTGTGGACCTAATACTGCTCCATATGATGGCTTCTATGATGACTGCTTAAATGGCCTGAGACATACTGCCACAACTGCTGTTCACTCTCACCCCCACTAAAACATCCCTCAACCCTCAGTGAAAATACCCAAAATTCACTATGTAGCATTCTCTATTGTACTTAATACGGTAGACTTTTAACTATCCTTAAATCTATAAAGAATGCCAATTTTAAATATAAATATTCAAAATATATAGCTGCTAAGGATTAACAAAATCGAAACTTAGGTGACAAACACAAGCAGGCTAAGGTAAAGCTAGTTAGTAGAATAAAGCCTTCTCTTGTCAATTACTTTGTATTTTAAAGCAGCAAAAGTAAAAATAAGAAAGCAGCATTGATATCAGCAGAATGTGTGCAATGTCCAATTCTTCAGTGTTTTACTTAGCTGTATGTATCTACCTCCAGGCCTTCTAAGTCCATATCCATAAGTTAACTAGCTGTTCCTTCAGTCTTACATTTTCTTAATTCTTCAGTCTCTGCATCCTTATCAGGTGCTCACAGCCAACTGTCTGCATCATCACCCTCTTCTGAACCCCACAGACAGCTGCACTCATGTAAACACTCACCCACACTGATGCACACTACACACGATTAAAATTAGTTAAAATAATTCTTTTAAGAGATAGCACATGCTAAAAGTTTAGAACTACCAAGTAAAAGGTACAAAGTTATATAATAATAATACACGTGCCTGTTCAGTTTCTAAATACTCCACAAAGAAAAATGTTAAAGCCTAACAAGCCAATATTAATTTCAGAAATTATATATTAATTTGAAACAATCTTTAAAACTTCAACACACTTTATACTTTCATTATCTAGAAGTACTTATAGGATAACCTCTACTGTACTGGGTTTCCTACATTGATCAATACCTTCCATAATACACTTATTTCTTCCCTATGTGTATATTTATTGCTGTGCCTATTTGTGCACACGTCCTAATGTGTGCATGTGTTTGGTCACATTTGTCTGGTCAGGTGCACATGGATATGAATGCTAAAGTTAAGATCATTCTCAGCATCAACAGAGTCTACACTGAAGACACTGGTCTCTGTCTGCTCCACTAGCACAAGACTACAACTGTGCTGCCATGTCTACCTTACTTTTACGTGGTCATTGGGGATCCAAACTCCAGTTCCTCATCTTCATGCGTGCATGCTGATTTATCTCTCACCAATTTCTTTACATACATACATACATACATACATACATACATACATACATACATACTGGCGCGCACACACACACACACACACACACACACCCCAGGCTCCTGATAGGAGGCCGCAGCTCTCCATGGGTCTGTGACCAACAGTCATGTAAGGGCAATGCCCCAAACTCCTCCATAGGTAGAGGTGTGGTCACATAGCCTCAAGAAATCTCCATTTTAATGAGGCACCTAGAGTCTCAGCCAATAAACTCCCCTTCCCAGCCACTCCTCCCTGCAAAAGGTATTTTAACCTCAGGCACGCCCTGAGGTTGGGGGGTATGGTTTTACTCATCACCACTCTCCACTATGACAATAAACGCCCTAGAACCATGGACTGTCTCTTCTCATCGGGATCTGCTGTGGGGAACAGGCCTTGTCTAAAGAGCATGTCTAGTCTCCCACAGAAGGCTTCTCAGTGCTCCCAGTCGTGGCCTCTACCAAACCAAGCCAGCCAACCACTGAAAAGCCAAAGACTCATTCCCTAGCAGGACTCCTCCCCGCCTTTTCCCCTCGACCCCAGGCCAGATCCGGCCCTTGGGCCCCCACCCTTCGCATCCAGTGGTGCATGGGATCCTCAAGAGCTTAAGAACCAGACAAAGCCAGCTCCGTGAAGTCCTTGAGACAGCAGGCCATGATCCCCCACCCCTGGCCAGTGTCCTGCATCAGCTTCTCACAGCCCGACACCTGACCAGCAGTGACATAGGATGAGAGTGGGGTGAACGGGGTGAGCCTGGGGTGAGCCTGTCAAATTTCCTGCATCGCCTCCCCCAGAGGCCCAAGCCCTGGGGCGCACGTTGGACACTCACCACCACTAACCCCACAGTCATTTGTTGTATTTAGTCAGTAAAGTTCATCAAGTGGTAGGCTTATCTGGATTTTGCTTCATGAATATAAACTAAATATTAAAAAAACATTTTTAACTGAAATAACTTCTGAATTTTGTACTATTTCTAAACCTGTGTACTTTATGTTCAGTTGTGGAATATCATGTGTTTCTTGGTCGAATAAAAAGTAAATTTACATGGAGTCACAAAGGCCGCTTGCCTCCACTCACCATCTTCAGAGCATGCTCAGAACGGAAAAATGTTTAGCTTCATCTGAGCAACACTGAGATTAAAGACAAAAAGAGCTGGAGGATGGGGCTGGAGGAGTTGATTAAATAAACATCGATGTTCTAATTTGCCAGCCTCTATTTGATGGTTCAATGAAGAATAAATATCTGCTTGGCACATCTGAGCAGACAGAATACCAGAGAATACCAGAGCGATGCTCTTAGTCATCGGTTCATTATCTTCTTTATTATGTTGATTATGTTTATATAAAAAAGAAAACCACAACAACAAAGCTTCTTTGGGCATTTACTCTGAGGGGGAAGAGGGCTGGGGGGCGGAGAGGGGTGGGGGGGAGGGGTTGAGGGGTGGGGGGGAGGGGTTGAGGGCTGTGGGACGGGGCTGGGGGGGGGCGGGGGTTGAGGGCTGTGGGACGGGGCTGAGAGAACACCAGGTGTTCCAGTCTTCAGAATTAGGCAGTTTGCTCTCAGTTCCTCCAGGTAATTGTGCGATTATTTGCCTCCGTGATTCTGAGCTGTACTTACAAGTATCACAGGGAACACTGACAACTGAAGTCGCCCTTCCTTTTTCTTGATTTAAGAAGAAACCACCTGCCTCTCTTATATACACCACCCTAGAAATCTAACTTTCTATGAGTAAGCACATTTGAAAAAGCAAATACAGCGGTTGTAGTGATGGGTCAGTGGTTCAGAGCAGCATATGCTCCTTCAGAGAACAGAACTCTGATTCCCAGCAACCACATGACAGCTCATAACCATGTGCAATTCCAGTATGAGGGATCCAACACCCACCTTTGACCTCCATAGACACTGCTTGCATATAGTGCTTGGACATACATATCCAATGTGCATACATATTTAATGTCTATATTCATACACATTTTTAAAAAAGGAAAAAAACGAAAAGTACAAATTCTTACATACATTCCAAATTACTCTTTATGTAATAAAGATAAAGAATGCCTATAGGAGGATACATAAATTAGAAAATGAAGATATTTGATTCATATTCTACCATAACCACTTAGGAGACAGGTAAGTCAGAGCTTCTCTATGTAAGAAAGGTACTCTGTGGTTACAGAGTGCTGGCAGTTACAAAACTGAACGACATTTTGAATACACTTCTATCGCCATCACTGTAAGCATATCTTGTTTGCAATGAACACCTCTTAAAGTGAAGTTATAAATCAAAACACAAGAAGGAAGGTTGGGCCCATAGACTGCAAGATGTAGATAAGCTAGAAACACTGAACTATGAAATCAGAAGCCGCTGCAGCCCAGCACCAGACTGTTGTTCCAATAGCCATCTCACAACCAAGGCGATACAGGAGAAGCAAACAACTGCAGTAGCTATTTCCCCAAATCTGTTATTATGAACACATTATAAGAATAATCCTTAAATAAATGAGAGGTTAACAGACCTAAATTAGTGAACTACTATGTCACATCTAAGAAAATGAACAAAGTGACAATCTAACATTGATAGACTTCTAACATCCTTTATAAATTGATAATTTTAAGGTATTCTATGTAACGCAATGTACCTATATCTGCCATGCACCATTATAATGAATACTAGATTCCACAATGAATAAAAGTCTGTCCACGAGATGCCATTGGTGGGAAAGGGCATCCAGTGGTTGCAAAAGTATGACTAGATATAAATCTAGTCTTCTGCAAGCAAAAGAGAGAGGATATACAAAGTATTGCCATTGTAAACAGCAGCCTTGAGATCAGACTATACAATAATATAGAAATAAAGGTGGATACTTTCCTACTAGATACAGTTGAAAACTAGTCTGTTATATGAGCACTTGAATCTGTGAGTCTCCAAATGTGTGTGCAGGTATATGCATACCTGTAAACCTCCTACGGAAGTCAGAGAACAACCTAGGAAATTGTTCTCAGAGACTGTTTAGATTGAGTTATTGTTTTTAATATTTAGCTATTTTAATTTTATGTATATGAGCATACTACACATTTTTCTATGTATCACATATGTGCATTGTGCACAAAAGACAGAAGTTGATGATAGATGCTCTGGTACTCAAGATATAAAGGACTATAAACTACTATGTGAGTGCTGGGTAACAGCCTAATCCTTTGGAAAAATACTCAGTGCTCATAACTGCTAAGTAATTTCTCCGGGGACTTGAATTTTTTGAGACAGGGTAGCCTGGCTGGCCAGAGCCTGAGTTATCAATCCATCTCCACCTCCCTTGTGCTGGAATTACAAGTGCTAGCCACCGTGCTCAGCATTTTCATTATGTGCCCTTGAGATCAACCAGTTCTCCAAACTTACAAAGGGCATTAGTTGCTTTTCTACTGCTGTGATTAAAAAAAAAAAAAAACAAGACCATGGGAAACTTATAGAAAAAAGGAAAGAGGAAAGAGGAAGCAGAAAGAACAAACTCAGGATGGCATGCATCTTTTGAAACTTCAAAGCCCATTCCTAGTGACATACTTCCAGCAAGACCACACCTAATAAGACTAGCTAAACAGCTACCAACTGGGGAGCAAATCTTCAAAATCTTGGACTATGGGGGTCATCTCATCAAACCATCACACAAGGCAAGCACTTGATGAGCTGACTACGTCTCCAGCCCTCAGGTCTTGAGAGATGGGTACTAGACAGGAGCATGGCACTAACATGGGACAAGGCAGATAGATGAGACAGCTGGAGCACTTTAGGAACAGCATAGCTACATTACAAATTCTGAACATGGGAAGAACAGAAACAGAAGGCAGAGATGCCAGAATGTGAAATGCACCTACCCCACACTGAGGAAGTAACTTTTACCTGCTGGGTTTAGTCGAGTCATCATCATATATGCCTGACATAATTAATTTTCAAAGAAGAAGGCCTATCTAGGCTGAGTTTCAGAAATTTCAATCTATGACCAATTGGTCGTTTTTCTTTTGAAACATGAAAGAAGAGGAAACTGCTCTCCTCTCAGGAACTAGAAGTAAAAGATAGAGGGAGAGGAAAGGCTGAGAGAGGCAGCATTCCCTCTAAAGCACAGTAACAGTCTTTTATCTTTTATACTTGGACCCACATCCTAAAGGTTCCTCCACCTCTCATTAGCATCGTGGGCTGGGAACTAAGCTCCAACACAAAGGTATCAGGGATACATTCAAAGTCCATATCAGGGAGATTTCTATGAAACAATTAACATTCACATTCTTAAAATGTAATCAAGAAGGACTAAGTTTACAGGAATGATTCACAAAACTATGTTCACACCACTCAAGAAATCCGAACCTATTATATCCACAAGGCACTTTAAAAGATAAAATACAAATCAGATGCGTTGTCCCACTCCTGCACCCAGGATGCTGAGGCACAAATAATTTGAGTTCAAGTGTAGCCTAGGCAATATAACTGCAGGGCAGGACTAGATAGATCATGAGGCTTACGTCTCAATTAATTTTTTAATCCACAGAAAGACAAAACACAGACAGGTATTTCCTGTTAGTAGGCAGGCACAAAAGATCTTCTAGCAAATAATCTGAAAATTATTTCATTGTGAACTTTCAAAATCTCAACATTTTCCAAAACTATTCCATTCCCACTTCATTTCCTACTACTTTCCTGCTTAATGGGTGCTTCACTCTAGACAAGAGACAACATCTGATCCACATAAATACAGACTGGCTTTCTCCACATGTCCACATCTTAGGAGAGAGGCACACGACACTACACATGCTCAAATCCTACCTGCCCTTCAACACTTCTACCTTCTTTTCCTTCTCCCTCTTCCTCTTGCTTTTTGAGACAAATGTTATGTGTCACTGGCTTTCCTCAAACTCAACACAATCCTCCTGGTTCAGTCTGAGGTTCTGTGATCACAGTTATGTACCACCACACCTGGCTGCTCTCCTTTAAAGGAAAATTCTAATACCCACAATTTTAACCTCCAATTCCTGCTTAATTAATTCTACCAGACATATTATCACCAGTTAATTGTTAATTCGTGCATTCCAGAAGAATTTGTGCTAGTTTCCCAAATGCTTAGGGGACAGTCTTCCAGATCTTCAGTTTCCTGCTATGCAGGGCACTGATTCTGCATCCTATTGACTGTACTTCCTGAACCTTGACATCTGAACCAAACAAGCATACTCTGATCACCTGCATGGAGAAACAAGGAGATGCACCTAGGTGGAACTGATGAAAATGTCCCCTACTCAAGTGCTAAGACACTAAAGAGGAATCTGAATGAAAATATTAACAGCTAAAAATAACCACAGGATCTCTTTTGCACTCAGACCTGCTATTATTACATATTTACTGATCGTCTCCACCAGGAGCATACAAGCCACAAAGGAGCAGGCACCTGGTAATAATTATTCATCACAGTATCTACTGCCTACAACAGTGCTTGATACACAGCCATATTCTTCAAGGAAATGACTCAATGTATGTCTGTGAGATTAGATATCCTGACTGCTATAAAATACACCGCTATTCCACCCCTACTCTAACCCCTTGCTACCCAGAGTATGCAGGAGAGCTGGCCCTGCACCTCACCTACTGCTACACTCGGGAGAGGGGGTCCCAAAACCTTGCCTGGGCAACACCACAGAGGTAGCCATGGATGTGGGGGCTGCAGGTGAGCTGGCCTGAGGGCATAAGCACAGGAGAGCAGGCCCAGCCTCTTGTCTGCTAAGTGGTACCACAGATGAGGGAGAGCCTACATCTTCCCCTTCCTCATCCTTTGCCATCTGTAGCAGACAGGAGAGCTGGCTATGTCCCTCACCAGTTGCAACACTGAGAAGCGGGCCCTGCACCACACCTGGGCAGCAGGGAAAGGTGGCCATGGTTGCAGGGATTGCTGGTGAGCTGACCCAAGGGTGTGAGCATAGGAGAGCCAGTTGGCTGACCAACTCAAACACCTCTTGGGCCCAGATCCAGAGAGCTTTGAAGTGGCCCACCCCAATAGGATCTCCATGACAAAGGCCAACAAGAAGATATCAGAGAGACTTCCCAGTGAGGTCCCAGTATTGAAATAGCAGCAGAAGTCAGAGACCTCATACCAGACCAAGGAATCATTGCAATTAACATTTGCAAGGAAAGAGGTTTGGACAAACCTCTGTGTGGGACACACCATGACACATTATAGCTTACACCATGAGAATGTTATCTCTGTTGGGGGGTAGGTTTCAAGGGTAGAGGGCGGGTATGAGAGGAGAGAGAGGTGAGTAGCATTTGGTGCATGATGTAAAATTCACAAAGAATCAATAAAAAGTTTAAAAACATTATACTGTTGTTGGGAACACCTAAAAGTAAAACTGATGACACTGAACACTTGTCCCTGTATCTAACCACTAGTGTAATCCCCAGAGGTGATCTTAAAGCAGTTATCATTAAATCCTAGAGCCATTTCTAAATGGCTACCTTTATAGGCAATGTTATCAAATGTTAAATCAGCTAGTAAGACAACGGGAAGGGAAAGCCCACTAATCTATGCTCTCAGCAACCAATGTGGGAAGTTATAAAAGTGTACAAAGGACAAATGACAGTGTAAGCTCAGATATAGACAGAAAAGGAAGGATATTTAAGTATCTTTCTAATTGGTCAACAGAAAAGCAAACAAATATAGTGGTCACTAAGAAGAAAAGGTATCATTAAAACATTGCTTCACATGATGTTTTTAAAAATGAACAATTATGTATAGATATAAATTATGCATGAGATATTTAGAAAATTAGGACTTTATTCTTCATAAAACACATTAAAAAAATTCAAAGATCCTGTAAATTTTTTTTAAATTTTATATGTGTGTGTGTGTGTGTGTGTACGTATGTATATATGTATTTTGCCTGCATATATGTCTATGCACCACATGTGTGCCTGATGCCCACAGAAGCCGGAAGGCATTGAATATCCTGGAACTGGAGTTACAAGTAGTTGTTACATGCTAATTGAGTGCTGGGAACCAAACCCGGTCCTCAGAAAGAACAGCCAGTGCTCCTGACTACTAAGCCATCTCTCCAGTCCAACTTAAAAAATAAAATTTAATGGGTCATTGCTACACATTTGTATGTACCAGAAGCAATGAGCCATTTATTTCAAAGAACTAGGCTATCCTATCCTTGATTTTAATGATAACACAGGTAACTAATAGCTTGAATAAATTGTATACATAAATATTAAATAAAACTATCTCACTTGCTGTATTTCATAAATTTTTGATAAATCACACTTAAATGTTGGATTTTAACATCCATTTTCCAATTAATATCCAATCACCTCAGCAACAGTGATGACTTATAATTAAATGAGATCATGCTTTTAGAAATCACCTTCTGAGAATAGAGACCTAAGTGGTAGTGACATGGAAAATATTCTCAACTGGTCCATCAGAAGACACCAACCCAACATCACTGAGAGAGAACAAGAAACTGAGTCTAGAACTCACTGGCAAACAACACTATGCCAAGCTATCAGTGTCTAACACACTATGTTCATACTCATAATGCCCATAAAAACATTCCTCAAATGATACGTTCCAGGAGAGCTGGGAAGACAACCAGAACTACAGTCTGTCTGGGATGAAATCCTAGACATGTAAAGAACATGGCCCCATATGAATGTCAAACCCTCCTAAATCAGGCTGATGCTTGTAGCGTTGATCCTCAACTGACCTTAGTTTCACTCTGACTAGGCTCAGCCATCAGACTAACCAAAACATAGCAAACTGAATGATTTAATAGCTTTCCTATAAGAGATAATATGCTTAATGCATACATATAATTAATATTATCAAAGATAAGCTAAGATGATGCTAAGAGCAATTCTTGATAACAACTGGCTTCTAAAAGGGATCAAACGTCCTTAAAAAGGATCTAAGCAGTCCTACTTTTTACTAACACATAGTAAAGAAATCCTCACTGGTTTATGCATTTCCTGTCACTTAAGGTAAACCATGAGCAACATACTTACATTTTGATAACCATGCTTATGACACAATTCCCATATATTTATATGCACATACCACATGGAAAAGGTCCGGGGACTTCCTCAAATGGATCATCTTTTAATTTCCCATATCATACTTGCCTCAATAAGTTATGCATCATGAAGATTTTTCAAAATATCTGATAAATTTCCAGTTCTGTTACATAATATTCCAAGTCATGGATAGTTATAAACGATTTAGTGAATCCAACATTTTTTAATATACCTTCAACTACTAGTAAGTTTATTCTAGATCATAAAGCCTTGAGAGGAAAACTTTTAAGAAAGAATATACATTTTGTTCAATAGCTTTTCAAAAATACTATGTGATTTTAGAATTCCATCAGCCATGACTGACTGTTCTTTCCATACCAAGGCCAATGAGATTTTAAAAGGTGCAACATGACTTTAATTTGAACATCTGGAACTAACGATTTTTATATAATATTTATTTGGACTTAATCATAAATTAGTATTTTTCTGTAGAGTGTTTTCCCACTTTGAAGCTTCATTTCTAATCAAAAAACAAAACTCATTCCAGGTCTATATACTAATTCTTGGTCAAAATCATTAGAAATATTTTTACCATTTTGTCTTCTGTCATCTGTAATTTATCATATAAACAACATGAATTTTCTAAATAACTGATTATGACTGAGGATTCTTTCATAATTTCAAGACTTCCAAATGAACAAAGCTACTTTGCAGTGACAGAACTGAGCATCTTTGTTAAGAAAGAGGCAAAAGGTGAAGAGAGAGCATGATGGGCAAAGACTCATTGTAGCATCAGCTCCACTCCCCAGACACAAACCATTTTTCATTCCAGGCTTCTGTCTATAATAACGTAGGAAGACTTCACACTCAGTGTCATGGACTTACCCCCTTGAACTGGAGTTTGAATGTTCCGCCATTTCACATCAGTACAAGAAAATTAGGACCATGGAAACTACCTGCCATTATTACTGATGTCGGTCTTTTCAGTCTATAGATGTCCGTAAAAGAAATTTTCATACTTTATTATAAAGAAAATGAAATCTAAGTATTCCCCAATGTACAAGAGCCAAAGATTTTGAAAGGTCTATGAATGAAAGTATCATTTAAATTATTCCTAAGAACTAAAGAGACAATATTGAGTTTCATTTGACAAGTGTCTTTTTCTTAATCAAAGTTCATTAAAATTTATACTTTAATATTTTATCATTTTATGCCTTAAGGTGAACTAAGCCTCACTTCTATAAACACTGAGCCAAAGGTTAAGGAACTGAGAGCTAACTCTGAACTTTAGAATGGACTTATTGTTTTCTATGTTTGTTGTCTGGCCCTAAACCTGAGGAGCACTTCTAGGTAGTGTTGCAGAATGGGAATGCTCTGACCTGTCCACAGCCTGGAGCAGCTGTAGAAGGTCAAGCTCCTGACTTCTCTGGGTTACCCTGCTTTTCTGTGCATTGTGTTCCTCAACCATCAGCAAAGGCCAAACTAGTGACTTCAGAGTTCCATCAGTCATGACTGACTGTTCTTTCCATACCAAGCCCAAGGAGATTTTAAAAGGTGCAACATGTCCACTATGTCCCTCAAAACTCTGGGATTCTATAGAGAGGTCTGGAAACTGGCCACAAGAGGGCTTACCATGCTTCCATTGCTCCACACACTTTGCAAAGTTTAGACAAGATTCATCTCTTTCCTTTTCCCCAGCAAAGCTGGCCAGATTGATGCTCGTCAACTGCTTACTTTTCTCACCACACATTCATCCACCACGTTTTCTTCCTAATCTCACAAGCCTCGACTCCATTGTCCATGCCCCTCCTCCCCTTACACTCCTCCAGCCCATTCTCTATTCAGTGTCTATGGATGCTGGAATACCTAAAGCAGCTGGGTTTCTGCTTCTTTCCCCCACTCATCAGAACCTTCCGCTCCCTCTCTTGCTAACTGAATTTCTTTTTTCTATTTAGTTGTGTCAACTTATACTTGAAAACTTACTTTTGTAAGGCCATTAGCAAGCTTCATGAATTTTGGGGGAGGGAGGAAACAGACTCTTCTGCTCTCTACAAGTAAGTATTCTCTATAAGATTTGGGAGCTCACAGTTGCAGATGCAACATGGCAAGGAGCATGGCATCAGGCCAGCAGGCAGGCATTGAACTGTAATAGAAGCTGATAGCTTCAATCATTATCCAAACGTAAGATACAGAGAAAGCTAACTGGGAATGTCCTGGGCTACTGAAACCACAAATCCCATCTCCAGTTACACATGATCACGAACAAGGCAACACAGCCTAATCCTTCCCAAACAGTTCCATCAGCTAGGGACCAATTACTCAAACATGTGCCTTTGAGAGCCATTCTCATTAGAACAAGCACACCTACTATGATGGACTGTCACCTTGAACTATGAGTTAAGGTAAACTGTTTCCCCTTTATATGTTGCTTTGTGTCAAAATATTTTATAACAGCAAAAGAATACAAAATAAGATAGTATACAATCGGTATTTTAACCTAACATATAGCAGACATGCCATTTAAATAGTATTTTGTTCTCTAAAAACATCTTTAGAAATGGTATCCTCAACTGCTCAACCTTACTTAAGACTGTAAAAAAGGAACAACAAAAAAAATGTTAACAGCAGTTACCTCTGGCAGTGATACTATAAATTACCTCCAATTTTTAATATATAGTTGTAAGACTTTTAAATACTTCTGTTTGAATGGTAAGTTTTTAAAATCACATCTAGTTTTCAAATGAATAGCTTGGAAACAGCAACTGGTAACTGAGTGGCATTTCTTAGTACAAGAAGGAATCAAAAAGGCTTTCCGAAATGAATACTGACTTAGATGCCTTCAGCTCTGGTCCTCAGAATCAGTTCACCTAACATAAACCTTCTAAAGCAGACAGAAATCTCACACTAAGTGCCATTCTCTGCAGGTTTGGTGGTTAGTCTCCATGCTCCTGCATTTCTCAGTTTACTAGTGTTTACAGCACCCAGAATTTTCACGCATTGGCAAATGCTTAAGAAACACTATCTGGCAATGATCACAAAATGAAGACTTAAATTATTCATAGATTTATCCAGATGTTTCCAAAACGAAGTTCTGTAAATAAAAGTGATTATTAAATGAGTACCAATTTACTACAAGAATACAAAATGACTCTGCAAGTTATTCCTAGTCACAGTGAAAGCTTTGCAGACAGCATACTATTAGCTCTGCTGATTTGTTTTTATTTTTCCTAATTGAAATGTGGTCCATGTTATCAGGCCATCTGCACCATAACAAAACAACTCCATAAACAAGACCAAGATAGTGTTCTTTGTTAGGAACAACATCAGACTTTGTTCTTGCTAAAAACATTTTTCTAAAAGGGCACTTTTTGATATAAAGACTTAAAAGTTGGAAAGTAGAATACATACACAAGATGCTGCTCCCTCGTTTACATATCTGAGCACAAAACACACACCAACTTTCTTTAGATAAACTCATGGTACCAAATAAAACATGGTACTTATAATTCTACACTGCTTTTTGTATCGGGAACTTGCCAGCTGTGCCTAACTCATCAGTTGCATTAATGTGCACTCTTTAGTAATCTCACTATCAACAGACATTCTCTTTATTCTGTCTTGATGTTTTACCCCTGCTGTAATCCCACCATACATACATCTTTGTTTTTCAAGCTAGTATTTTAAGATAAACTTGAAAGAGGCTTGTTACATGAGTGTATTTCTATGTATACAGGTGTATACATTTCTATAGGAATGTATACACCTGTATACATGACATATATTTCTATGTCCTCCCCAATACTACCAGTAATCTTTTCAGTTTTCCTATTTTGACAGATTAAAACTGTTTTCCATATCTGTTTTAATTTATATATCGAGACTGAACATCTTCTCCGATGTGTTTGCCTTAGTAATTCATAGGTAAACTGCCTACTCACAAAGAGTAGTGATTCCTTTGGGTTTGTCATGATTTATAGGTATTCTTTACAGACTGATATTTTCTACAAAATTTTTAATTTCTTGAGATTCTATTTATTGTCCCCTTTACTACCCTATAATTTTTATTAGTAAATGTATTCCTCTTTCGGATAATTTCTAATTTAAATGAAAGAAGTGTTACTCTGATACTGTTTATAGCAATATCACCTCAGAATAGTATTCTAAGTATTATATTATCCAAACTGCTAAGAAAATTTTTTTCTGTATAGAGAATCCAGGATTAAAACTTCAATATTAGTGTTTCTCATGCTTTTCAATATTAGTGATTTTCATGCTTGTCAATATAGACCGTGATCAAACTATTACATATACAGGCATGAGTACAAACACAGATCTTCAATTTATTTTGACTTGTTCTTCAATCTCTCCGTGCCAGTTTAACAGCTTAACACCTTCAGAGCAGAACACAGTGGGGAGGAAGGAGAAGCTGAAGAAAAGTACCTTACTCAGATGTGACTGTTACCTGCACTACCACAACGCTTTGGAAGAGGCTAACAGCCAAGCACTGCCCATGACCTCTAAGAAACATTTTGTCCCTTCCTTGTTAGTACTGTATTGTCAGAGTAACTGCACTTGCAGATGGTCCCCTTCATCAACTCTCAGGGCAGGACAGTTCTAACACCCCTGAAAAGCCTACATCTAACCCACATTTTACATAAATCTGGTTCCAATACTAGTCTAATCTTTTGCCTTGCTTTATGACCAAAACAATTTACATGGCTTTGTGGTATTCATGTTGGGTTTCAGCTGTGGTTCCATGCTCTCAGCTCTTGCCTGTCAGGGTGTCCAGTAGCTGCACACAGGGCTGGAAGGATGAAGTGGAGTCTAAAATGGACGGGCTCCTGCTGGAGTGAGTGGTACAGGGAGGGGCATCTTCTCCAAGGATCCCAATGGGACAGCTCTTGGACGATCTTAGCTTGTGCGCATACCTGTATCTGGGTGGGCTTGAACACATACATTCTATTCAGGGTGAAATCAGGTCTACATATGAACCTCGGAGAGTGGGGAGAGGTTCTTCTTAGGGTAACATTTCATTGGCTAGAGTTACAAGTACTGGGCATGTGGGTGAGGGAAGCCAGGCTCCCCAAACAAGGTGAGAGAAGGCGCTGGGCTGGTAAAGGGAGTCCTCCATTTTGCACCAAGCTCAGAGGAGCTATCTTAACAGGGTAGACTACAAACTTAATTAGCAGGGTTTCACCACATGGCTTCTCTGATCCTTAAAACTTACCAACTGCAAAGAGTACCATACATGGCATGCATGCAGAGACATGTCCATGTCTGCACACTAGAGGCACATATTCACCTCTAAGACATTTTGAGGAAAGTACACTCACATAGCTCAAATCCTCACAGAGGGTCGGAAATGATGGCATTTGTGCTGATGCACAACCCCATCCTTGAGAAGGCCCCTGGATCCATCCTTTCTTCAGTTATCAGCAAAGTCACAAAGTGATGGCAACTAATAGTAGCAGAGCCCACTTAACAGTCCTCCCATAGCTGTGTTGTTCGGCTTTTAACTTAGTCTTCAAACCTCTGGGAAAATGTTGTCAGTAAAAGAAAAAGAGCAATTTTCCTCTAATCTTAGTTTTACTGTTACAAAATCACTTCCATATACATTTTCAGAATCAAGACAACCATAATATTTTAGTTCTGCCTCATTTTTGATTAGGACTTGTTTCCTTTGACATGCTGTCTTCTAAATTCTAAATTTTGTACTTTTGTAAGAAAAAAGAGAATGCACCCCACTCAATGCCTCTATCACCCTCCCAATTGTCATTCTTACCTTGGTTTTATACAAAGCATTATGTAAACATAATTATTTAAGGCCTTTCTACCCATTCATTCTTCCTTATGGTGCATTAATTTGTATTTGAATACTTTGTGACCATATATCACAAGAAAAGTATTCCTTCCACTGGTCAAATGAAGAATATTTTTAAATCAGAGGCCTATTTTAAGTAGACCAAAAAGAGCTATAAAACAGTAAAAAAAAAAATCATTCTACATTAAAGACTGCTTCAATAAATGATACTTTATCTTTTTGAGTTGTATCTTTGATTTTAATAATTTTAAATATGAGCATCTGAATAAATGAATGGTACTTGGGATGTCACTTGATTACTAAACAAGTTGATCTTAGAATATGTAATCATTTTCTTTTGATTATTTAAACAACCTTTCTGTCCTAAGAAAATTTTCAAAAATGATAAAAGAAAATGTATGAAGATCATGAGTTATGAAATCTAAATAGCAAGAAAACAGAATGAGATATGAAACCAGTCCATGGCCAAGTCTCCCCTAAAAGATAACCAGGCAGGATGTACAATTTAGAGGAGATAAATTTCCCAACTGTAAGTTACCACCAGATCTAATTATAAGTAGCTTTAGGTAGTTAGAAAAAAACTCAAAATATGAGAAACTATATAAACCCCCATTAAAATGGCTCATATATATTAAGATAGAGCATAGATTCAAAGATTATCACTAACAGGCACAAATGTATCCATTTAAAAGTTCTGTGATGCACAGTAAGTGTTCTAAGAGGAGGCCGTCTACATTAGGACATGTAATAAAGAGGCCACAGATATGGCGTTCTGCAGTCTCAAGACTTTGCAGAACAAAAGGAGAACCAGAAACACAAACACACTGACATCTACTACGTGTCACAGTAGGTATTCCTTGCCCTCATGAAGATTCTGGTCTATCACATCAAGTAAAATAGACAACTATATGAAGTTTGAGACAATTGCGATAAACATCACTTGGTGCTAACGGCATTCACAGTAACAGGACCTTAGTATAAATATATGGCCAGTAGTTTCTTTAAATCATCTACAAATTAAGTAAGCAATTCATATGGCTTCTACAGTGAAAGGCCTGCAAGGAAACACAGTAAGAATGCCTTTATTTCTGATTATAAATTATGAAGATGCTTTCATCTATAAACACTATTGTACGCTAGCTTATATGTCTCTTTATGAAGTGCATGCTAAATCTTATTATCTTGAGCAACTGAATTTGTGACCTCTAAGAATCACATACACACAATGATAAATCTGCAGAGGCGATATTCTCATAGGGGTCCATCTTGTCTGGACAACCCATGAACCTGACTCATGACTTATATGTCTGACCTCCAAGTGTAACATGCAAGGCTGTTGGCAAAGACAGTGGCAAGACTGGAATCAAACAGCTAATTCAACATGAATCTTTGCAGCGTGTGGTCAGTTAGAGGCAGGAGCTGGGTAGTGCTAAGAAAAATGAGGAGCCAAAGCACAGAATAAGAGGAAAGGATTTAACAACTGTGTGTAGGTTGCCATAGTTATCTAGATGGCACAGGGATCTGGTTCAACACCCAGCGTCACAATGCAATAAATAATAAGAAAAATAATAAATAAAATTTTTAAAATATAAAAGAGGGGTTGACTTTTTTTAAAAAAACTCAAGAGTTACCATCAAGTTTGGAACAATACAATTGTTGCAGCACACTCTTGCAATTTTTAAGCCAATGTGGTACGTTTCCTCAAGTTTTTGAGGACCACAAATCAAAATAAAGGAAAGAAGCCAGGAGCTTAAGTTAACCCTCTGCATATACTGAGTAAAGAAGAATGACAAATAAACCAACTGACAGGAAGACAAGGCTACGAGATATAGAAAGAATGGATCCCTTTCACTGGAGAACTTGAATCTGGCTAAAAAAATACAGCCGTTTTGTCAGATGTACAGGGCAGTAAGATCGGTTTTCTCTGAATGACACCAACTGAATCAGTCATTCCTAAGACAATGAGGGGAGAATAATTAAAGGACAGAGTCTAACGTGCTACAGAAAAACCAAACTCCAGGAGGTCACTAAGGAGGCGGAAAAAATGAGCTATAAACAAACTGAATGCTAAGATCCTGCAGACAGACAGACATCTGGAAGACCAGGCAACAATGCAGACAGACATCTGGAAGACCAGGCAACAATGCTGAGAAATGCATGTGGTAGCTAACTATGTCTGCTCCTATGTACTGAATTCAAGGAATGCCACAGGCTGATTGTATTTTTAATGATTCCAACGGTTTATGTTATGTCATAGTATCTATGCTTAACGTAATCATATGTGAGTTAAAAGAAAACGTATGTCACAGAGATGGCTCAGTGGGTAAAATGGTTGCTCTGCAGACATAAGGACTTATATTTGAATCCTCAGCACAATAAACAAACAAACAAAATAATCTGAGAGTACTGGTGAACATCTATGATACCAGAACTGAAAGAAAGGATTAAGACAGGCAAATATCGAGGCTGACAGCTAGTCTAGCCAAAATGTTGAGCTCCAGATTCAGTAAGAGACCATATCAAAAAATAAAGCGAGACACCAGTACAAGAAGATAGGCAACATCAACCTCATATATCCACATATGCATGCATGCATGGTCAGTGTATCAACATATACACATGCAAATGCCACCACAGACAGACAGACACACACACACACACACACACACACACAAACACCAGAGATGGGGAAGCACTTAATTACATCCATTCTTAGGGAGGGTGGGATTAGTAATCACTTCAAAAGAAATTGTCTCAAATTTAGGGACAGCTAAAAAAACTAAAAATGTTAAACTGTATAAACCATACAGGCCCTTTATAAGCCTAAACATATATTGCTGACACTATATTCAAAGACAAGTAGATAAATGTGTGTGTGTGTGTGTGTGTGTGTGTGTGTGTGTGTGTGTGTGAAATACTGTATCTATTTTTATGATGCTCAGAATCATTACTTTATATTTCAGTTTGTATCACAGATCTGAACACTTCTATCAGAACATTTATTCACTCACCTCCATTTTCTACTCTACTTTTAACTTCAATAAGACAAACAAGAGCAAAGAAACAACTATTAGGAGCCTTTAAATGCTGCCTCTCTATCAGAGAGAGAGAGAGAGGGAGAGAGAGAGAGAGAGACACCTGTAATTTTTTATAATTTAATTAGTCCTTGAATTTAATAATTTGAGCTATATTAGTTACTCATAAGTAAAGTATAAGCTATGTAATGAACTCAAATAAGCTTTCATACAGTATTGTAGAACAAAGCTTTAATTTGTAACATCTATAGAAAAAACTATATTCTTTGTTTCCAGTCATTAATGTTACTATTCTTCAGAAATTTTCAGTAATTTTTACAGTCTTAAAGTTGTAATGACATGATTCCTCACCATTTTGGTATTTCACTTTACCACTGTATATAATAAAGTCCTAATGTCCATAACATTTTACAATGTTACAAAAATAGGCATAATTACATAACTCATGGATTAATATTGAGAGAAACTGAAAATGTGCTTACCATATTTCATCTTGTTACCATCTTGCTTCCAAACCTGATGCCAGACTTACAACTCTCATGGTGTTTTAAAAACAAGTAGGTTTTTCTCCTAACTCTCGCTGTGGGAGTGCTAGGTAACTAGATGGAGTTCAGCCAGCAGCTCTGTAACCTAAATGTGGTTCTTTACCTCTAAGTCTTACTCTGATTTTTCAACTTAAAAATTTGGGATGGAGTAACTTTGCATTTTCCTCTACCTATAGAAAACTATTTTTACTGAATTGCAGACCCAGAAATAGATAAAATCAACTGATAGAAAAGTAAAATCATGAAAGTATAATCAGCATCAGTCCCTGTTGGGTAAGGATGCCGCAGAAGTAAGTACTTTCTAGGTGATTCAGGAATGTGAGTAAAGGGTCACAGATCACTTTTCATGCTTCTGAACCATTTGAAAACAGAAAGTGATTAAAAACTCTCAGATGCCTATGAATTCTATTTACATGGAGTACATCACTGTAATTTTTTTAAATGCATTCATATTCAAATCTGAGAACCATGATTCTTAGCTCATCAGGCCTGCTTAATTGCACTAACATCTGCAATCAATTTAAATTCTTTAAGATAGTCTTTCACAGTGCTTGAAGTGATTTCATGCTGTGATAGATTTAACACACTCACTAATTTATAGACACACACAAGCAGATGAGACCTAGTTTTCCATGGCTGAGATACAACACTGAAGGGCAGTCTGCATTTTCCACGTAACTGAGATACAGCAAATGACACAGCCTGCACAACTTACTGGAAATACATGAGATGACTGTACCATGCAAGCATAGCAGGAAGTAAAGCTCAAACTAGCATTTCTTCTAAATCTATTTGTAAGTCATGGACCATTTAGTAGTTTGATGAGAGTTTACAGATGCAACAAACTGCAAAGCTAGAGCTACCAGGTGAAGTTATACAGAATACTGCTTTCCCTCCATAAGTCATCACTCCTTCCTGGAAAATAGAGGAGGGATGAGAGAACCATTTTTTAACCTAAATTACAACTCCCCATAAAACAAAGAAAATACAAAGGACTGGAAATTTTGGATATGGGCAGAAGTACTATAGTTCTGGAAGCCTCCCGGGTTCTCACAAGAAAATTAAAAAGTCAAAAATGAGTGGTAAATTCAAAACATGAAGAACAAAGTATCACTGGATAGTACTGTAATGCTGTCCTCCACAACTTCAAAGGAAAGCAGTTGGAGACTCATCATCAGACCACAAGACACTCACTCTATCAAAACTGGACTGGAACAAGCAAGAGAAACGAGGTTATGAGAAAGTGGGAAATGCAAAACGGCTAAGAATTATTAGCAGGTTCGGTGCAGTGTGTTCTGACTCCGTAAGAGAGGACTACACTACGTAAAGGCCCGAGGAGAAGGGAGAAGATGGGCATCTGTGCCCGTGAACGCCAACACTTGGCTCCTGGGCTCTGAGACAAGATGGAATTCTAACTGGAGCACAAAACACTGCAAATAAAATGAAAACTGAGCAGAACATTCCGACAAAATGAAAGACATCTCTGTCGGCCGACACAAGATGGATACCATGGCCCACGCACGCTGTGGGTGTGTGGGTATGGGCGTACAGCTTCTCTTTTTGCAGTTGTTTTGGTCATAATGCCTTCTTTGGAGATTATCTGTCTGTTTTGATTTCTCTTTTTTGATCCTTTCAGTTTTCCTCTTTGAGTTTTTATGTTCCCCTTTCTTTTATTTTATTGAGAATTTCCGGGAAGGAGAATATGAAGTTGGGTGGACAGAATCTAGGTGTTGAGGGAGTAGAAAGAATACTATCAAAATATGCTACATGAAAAAAAAATTTAAATAAACTTTTTAATGTATCAATTTCAATATGAGGTCAGATATTCAGCAAATACAGAAGACAAAAAAAAAAGTAAATTACTGCAGGAATAAAAACCAAGGGGAAGGAATATGAGAATAAACAGGTCATTTGAAATTCAGAGCTGAAATGAATGAAATGCTTAAATCAGAGTAAGAATAGATGAATGTGGAAGAAGGCTGAGGCCAAGGAACGGGAGAGAAGAGGGTATCAACACAAGCAATTCTGTTTGCAACAGTCAGAATAAACTTAATGCTGCATATTATTTTTAATTTATTTTATTTTTAATGAAAATGTAATTAAACCATTCCCCCATTCCTCTGATCTTAAAGTTTTAATAAGAAAAACAAAGAATGTGGGAGAATGTTCAGTAAGATAGAGTCAGTAATTTATTGTAGGATTATGTTTGATATTAACAGGCATTTTGTGCTGATTCTGTTTTAATTATAAGCTCACATTGCTCTTATAATAACCAAATACAGCACAAGCTATCGGTGAGCCAATGAAGACATTCACATATATGAAAACACACACACGTGTACACACACACACACACACACACACGTGTACACACACACATACACGTACACGCACGAGCACGCATGCATGTGCACACACGTGTGAGAAAAAAATGTTTGAAAAGAGAAGAAATCTTAGTTTGTCATTTTAACTGCAATACTAACTCGACTTCACATATTATTTGGACCTTTCTCTTATTTGAAAACTTCACAATATACATGCAGTTCAGATCTTAAAGTAAATAGAAACAATATAATAACTACTAACTGTATCTACCAATTAGGACTGTAACAACGCTATCCTTAAGAAATCTGATGCTAAGAAATGAGTATGTATTTTATTCGAACTATAAAATACAGCTTTGCCAGAAAATTCTACAACTAGTATAGCAAATACATAATAGAACACACAGAGATGCTTCAGATTGTCTACATTTCCTTGTGAACCGCTTTCTTTAAAAACTGTAATGAATTACAGTTCCTCACTTACTGAATATCCCCTAGAAAAATTTTTTACTGAAGGGATTTAAAATAACATATAATACAGATAAGAGGCTAAAACAAATTTTTATTCTTCGAGTTTAGGGGCTACCACTATACAGCAAACTTCAAGAAATAATAACTGTTTTTTGCATGTCAAAATGAGCCGCACTGAGTCTGTAGAATCCACCCCATGTAGGGAAACCGTAACTGAAGGATATCACCAACAAAGAAAGAGAACGTGCACTGTGGCTTTAAGAGCATTTGCTTCTCCTTCCAGCTAATAGTGTGTTTGTTTGGTTGACATTTTTTCTGAAGAGAAGCACAGTCTTTTCTTTGATATAAACACTATTTCCATGTGATGATCTCTGCCAATGGGCAGATGTCACTGGGAAAGTCTTAGTAAAAACAGTAAATGTATCTACCACTAGGGGTGCACTGAGATGCTATGCATAAGCACATCACACTTCAAGCCACAGTGTGAACGTTTATTAGCAGTATTCACCAAGATGAAGATTACATAGCACAACACCATGGCTCTGTTAGATTAGTGTTACACTACAAGGTGCAGGGTGAAAAAAAGGAATACTCTACAAGCTAGTAGTCTTACTCTTGGCCCACAGAGGAATCTTGGAGAGCCTAATTGCGATCAAATAAATGCCTGACTTTCCATGTGCAGTAACTCTGGCCCAAATGTTTAGTGGTACAGCCTGGACATGGAGATATCTGAATAGGTCTAAATGACTCTAGTGTATACTCAGGTAAGAAGCTACTGTTGAGGAATACTTTGTTTTCCTTCACCAAGTATCTAATCATAAAACTCTTGTGGTTTTTCCTTCAGAAAATTCCTTCTTTCAGAAAGTTCACTCTATATGGTCATTTTCTCTTAGTTTTCATCTCTAACATAAAGAGCATGGCTCCTCCAACTAGTACGTTCCAAGATGCTGATAAAGAATATCAACCTGTGAGATGGCTCACTGGGTAAAGGCAACAGCCAACAACCTTGACAGCATGAGTTTGATTCCGAGACTCTACAGGAGGGGAAGGAAAATACTGATTCTTCCAAGCTGTCTTCTGACCTATACCTACATACACACACACAGACAGATAGACAAGACTGACACAAACACACACATACATACACAGAGAGAGAGACAGACAGACAGACAGACAAAAATACACACATGTAATAAAGCTTTTAAATGCTTTTTTAAAACCTGGAAGGACTCACCATAACAAAACATCTTAGAACAAGAAACAGCTCAACAACCAACGAAACCACCACTGATGACCTCTGATGTCAACAACTGGTATAAACACTATTGAAGAATTTATGTCTAAATTCAGCAGGCAATTATTTTCCTACACCGAGTTAGTTCTTAAGAGTAAAATAAAATAAAAACCTACAATAAAGGCCATTTTTACCACAAATTAAGACCAGTAATGTTGAATTCCAATTTAAACCTAAAAAAATAAATAAATAAATCTCTTCCTACAAGAAAAAGTGATTGGTTTTGTTTATTTCCATCTCCTCCTTAAGTAATACTCCACTAGGCAATAAAAAAATAGAGCAACAAACGTTGTTAGTGGTTCTGCCCACTAACAACTCATAAGGATGCTGCATTAATTTGAGCTCTTAAAAGATAATGTAATTCTACATAAATAAAATCTGATATATACAGGCAGAAATTGAAATTATAAGTGGTACACAGATTATGAGAAAATATGCCTAACAAGAAATGGGTTTGCTGCCCTTAGGTTCTGAAATGTTCTCCTATTCAGGAAACAGAACCAGGAGAGAAACAGGCAAAGGACCAACCAGCAAGGGTGCTGCTAAGATTAACACTCCAAATGCCAACCACCAAATTTCACTATGCTTTTGGATCTCGAGGGGTACTTTATGAACCATTACCTAAAATTCATGCAAAACAATCCATGTTAAATTTAACAAGCAGGAAGTGCAAAACTGATTCATCTAAGTTTCTAGAGTTAAACTATATAAACTCCTTAAACAAAAGGGAAAATCAAAACCTTGATTTGTGTACTGGCTGGTTTTGTGTGTCAACTTGACACAAGCTGGAGTTATCACAGAGAAAGGAATTTCAGTTGAGAAAATGCCTCCATGAAATCAGCTATAAGGAATGATCAACTAATGATCAAGGGGAGGAGGACCCATGATGGACAGGGCCATCTCTGGGCTGGTAGTCTTGGGTTCTATAAGAGAGCAGGCTGAGCAAGCCAGGAGAAGCAAGCCAGTAAGTAACATCCCTCCATGGCCTCTGTATCAGCTCCTGCTTTCTGACCTGCTTGAGTCCCAGTCCTGACTTCCTTTCGTGATGAAGAGCAACGTGGAAGAGTAAGCTGAATAAGCCCTTTCCTCCCCAACTTGTTTATTGGTCATGATGTTTTGTGCAGGAATAGAACCCTAAGACAATTTGTATCTAACAAATTTCTCAAAATTAACATGTAAGGGGTCAGAGAGATGATACAGCAACTTAAAGTGCTTGCTGCCCTTGCAGAGGTCCAGCGGAGTTCCCAGCACCAGCATCAGGACGCAGACAAGCATCAGGAACTGGAGCTCCAAAGGATCTGACGCTATATTCTGACCTCCTCAGGCACCTGTACCCGCACAGATGTGCATGCACAAACATTTATTAATTAAAATGAATAAAAACAATAAATAAAACCAACACTTAAATCCTAAACCATAGAGAGAGAGAGAGAGAGAGAATGGAAAACACAGAAATTTCCTCATCGTGTCATAAAACTAACAATTTAAGGCTAAAACAAATTAATTCTAGTTTTGCCATCTAGAAAGACAAACCAAACTGAATGTCTAATACATTGTCAAAATATTTCCATCAATGCTTAGGAGAATCATGCTGGAGAATACATGCTCCCCATATTTGAGCACATGTGTCTGAGAAAGAATTAGTGACACCATGAGAAGACCACTCAACACCTTTAAACAGTGCATCATGAAACCTATAACACACATACAAATAAACAAATACATGTGCATGCATACACAGCACACAAATATATATAGGTACTTATATACATATGCGCCTATATACATGAACACGAGTGTATACATGGATGTGCATGCATAAGCATACATGTACTTACATATAGAATACTACACTACACTAAGGAACTCAAGTTAGAACTCAACATCATTTAGTTTTGATATTTAAAACCTCATTGCATTTTCTATGTCTCTTTAAAGGTTCTAAAATGCTTGGAATTTACCCTTAGTTTCTTGCTTTTAAAAATCTGTGCACTAATTCATCAATACTTATGGAAGAAAGTTAAGCAGATAAGGTACCTCAACTTTTCTAGTAAATGCACTGAAAGCCTTACAGTCACACAGAAATGAGGCAGACTCCGACTATACAAGCAAAGTCAGGGAGAGCTAGAACCTTCCCTGAGTCACAGAGAAGCAGGCTGCTCCCCGAAGGAGAACCAGCTTGTACACTTGGTCTCATAATCAGCTCTTCGCGGCTCTAATGCTCTCCACTCCTTCATGGGTCTGCTATCTCCTGTGTGGGATGTAGCCTGGTGTCTCTAAGGTACTGCTTCTCAATCTGTGGGTCACAGCCTCTTTGAGGGTCAAACAACCCTTTCACAGGGGTCACCTAAGACCATCGGAAAACACAGACACATAACAGTAGCAAAATTACAGTTATAAAGTAGCAACATAAATAATCTTATGGTCAGGGGTCACCACAATATGGAATGAATAAAGCGTCCCAGCATTAGGACCGTTAAGAAGTATTGCCCAAGGGCCTCACTTTCCTACGGCCGTAAATTACTATGAAAAACCTTACAAATGTAACACTGGAAGAGTCTCTTCTCTTGAAAAATTAAAAAGGAAGAGGGTTATGTTTTATTTCTACCAATCTTTTGTGATGGAAGAAAAGAGATCTAATTGGTCTAAATCCTATTCTAAGCCAAAATTCTCCATGGTGTCTGTCATTAACTTTTATTATCAAGCCATGGAGAAAGTGTATCCCGAATATAAACTCAACCGACCACAGAATTAGTGTGATAGCACAATCCAAAGAGAAAAGGAAGATGAGAGAAAGCTGGGTGAAGGCAGCCACTCAAGGGAGGATGTCTCCAAACCTAGTTAATCCACTGAAGGCCCAAGAATCTTGATGACAGAAACCATCTCCGACAATGCCTGCTCCTTTAGGACAAGCGAAATACTCCAAACACTAGGTCACTGTTACACTCATACCCGAGACAGCTAAGCTCGTTCAGTCCTGACCATTCTCATAAATAAACTCCAGCCTTAGTTCAAAATGATTAAAGGACTAACTTTTGAATCAGTAAATAAGAACTCATACAGATCTACCACTACACAGTTCAAGTAGACAAGGCAGTCTTCGGCTACATATGTGCCAGGGGCCTCGGGCTGTGTGTATGCTCTTTGGTTGGTGGCTTAGTCTCTGAGTGCTCCCAGGGGTCCAGGTTAGTGGACACTGTTGGTCTTCCCATGGGGTCGTCATCTCCCTCAGTTCCTTCAGTCCCTTCCCTAATTCTTCCACAGGGGTCCCTGACCTCAGTGCAATAATTGACTGCAAGTATCTGCATCTGTCTCAGTCAGCTGCTGGTAGAGCCTCTCAGAGGACAGTCTCTGCTCCATTTTTGTCCCTGCATTTCTCTTATGTTATAGGACACTTTTCTCCATACCTATTACAATAAATTTGATATAATGGTAATGTATGCTATAATGATTGCAATCGAAACAATAAGCAAATAACAAGGACAACTTAACTACACAGAGGTAGTCACCAGTGTCAAACGTTCTAAAACAGGAAGAAGCAAGTTAGTGGCGACAGAATGCCTGTATGACATGAGTAATGTCATTTTACAGATGGAAAAATTGAAAAAGAATTACATTAAGCTGTTTATGCCCAAAAGATTTAAAAAAAAAAAAAACAAACTTAAACTTCTAAATGGCAGCCACATATCTTTAAGGGGCAAAACCTACTAATATCAGTGTCAAAGCAGCATACCAGGCTAGGAAAGGCATACTACTCATAGTGATTTCTACAACTGAAGATGAGCCTGCCAAAACAAGAGATATGTTTAAAAATTAAACATCACTTGAGTCTTTCTTCCAAAAGAAATAACACTGAGTTACAGACTGTCTAGTAAATAAACAGAGATGAGGTATAAACAACTTATGTTCTCATAGCCTGGCCTTAAGGTTAAAGTATCCTGTGAAAATCAGTGTATGCACTACTTCTTTCTAATCCTATTATAAATTCAGCCAAAAGCAGTCTGCCCTACCTTTCACTTCTTGGTTAGCCTCCTGTCACAGTTAACCTCAGTTCTCAGCTTGACACACTTGGCAAAGGTGGAACCTTACTTGAGAAAGTGTCTTTATCAGATTGGTTTCTCTTTGTCATTAATAGATAAAGGGAGATCCAATCCACTGTGGGCTCTAATACCACACTTGGGCACTTGGGCCTGGGCTGCATAAGAAAGCAGACTGACACAGCCAAGAAGAGTGAGCCAGTAAGCAGCATCCCTCCATGGTCTCTGCTTCAAGTTCCTGCCTCCAGGATCCTGCCTTAGCTTCCCTCTGAAGATGGGCTGTAATTTGTAAGCTTAAAAAAAATCAAAGCCTTTCTTTCCTCCCCAAGTTGGTTTTGGTCATTGTTTTATTACAGAAAAACAAAGCAAACTGAAACATCTCCATGTTATATTTCTCATCCAATCCCCATTTTCCACAAGTCTAGCAAGCTCATTTGGTTTTCAGTAAATGAATCCAACTTCTGTGTGCCAATTATACTTTCCCAGACACTTAGTATTTCCACTCCTTTTCACATTTCCCAGGAGAACAGGTCACTATGGGCAGATACAATGTTCCTTTCAAAACTTACCTTTGTATTATCTTCAAAGATGATCCTGCCCATAGGAAAATGCATAATATGGAATTGACTATTGTGAATCCTAACTTAGATAGGTAAGGTTCTATAGTACAAACATGGTCTTCATTTATAAGTGACACTGGAAATCAGTAAGCAACTTAATTCACTAACAAAGTATGGCCTCATGATCTCAGGACACACTACTGTGCTTCTTAGCAGTGAGAATGGCCAATACACACACATACACACACACACACACACACACACACACACACACACCAAGTTTAAGAGAATACTAGAGAAATATCTTAAGCTAATTTATTATAGTACTTGTTTCTAATTATGCATTCAAAGCCTTCTGATTGCAGTCTTGCACAAGCGTAAGCACTTCATTAAACAAATGCATTGTTTCCCACACGGCACGCTGAAGCCTTGTTTTTCACGCTGACAGCTTTACTTACTGTCTTCGAAGCAGTATTGATGTACTGCATCACCATTTCTTTTTTGATACTGAAGTCTTTTTCCCGCAATGGTGCCTTTTTATCTTCATTTAAATTCATATCTTCCTGGAAAACACAATTAAAATGCCTGATTTTAGAATCAAGTAGAGCAGCAGTTCCCCGTATACTCTATGAAACAGGAAAATCAATAATTTGTGACTAAAGCAGCATTAATTGTTTTGGAATGATTTACACACGGTTTTGCCGAGGGGAAGGAGAGCTGGGTAGACAGACAGCATTCTAGATCACTTAACAGGTAAAACACTTACCGAAAAAGCTTTAAACTCACAGCAGGCTATTAAAATTATATTCACATGACTATAGATAATGAGACAGTTGCAGATTTCTGCCTTTCATAAGGTCATTAGGATTCAAAATTTCGATATATTTATTTATTTTACAACAGCTGCACCTGAAGCTATCTTGTACTGTTTTAAGGAGGTAATCTGCATACTATAAAATAAAAAAGTAAATAAAGCACCACCTTCCAGGATAGTTACAGCACACGCATGACAGATACCTACTACTATTGCAAGAAAACGGCATAACATTCTATGGTTTAATCCTTTCTGTCTATCCGTATCAAAAATATTAAGTAGTTAATTTACTGAATAATTCAAATAACATAAAAGATGAGCCTCTGAATGAATACAAGAGTTTATGAATTAGAACAAGATAAAAGTCTAACATTTCTCAACATCAAATATAACAAGGGTCTAAGCATCCTATACTTTAAGACTAATAACCCAAGTCTAAAATAGCCACATAAGTATATGAATTCCATAAATTGTTTATATTCTGGTAAAAGGCTGAAGACAAAAGTGGCTAGTGGAAAAGAACATCACCAATCACCAGCTTCCAAGGGACCATAGACAGCTCTGGATCACACCATCCATAAAACATTTGCATGTATGTAAGCTCTAGATCTACTACAAATGAACATATAAAAATCAGAACTTCAGGTCACATATACAATGCAGCAAGCCAAATTTCATCCTTCAACAATGCAGATCACAAATGTATCTAACACCAAACAAGTCGAAGATCACAACTCCTTTCATTTCTCACTGATCGAAATATTTCCAATGGATAGGTATTGTGAGCACTAGTGAGGCTGAAGCAAGAGGATGATGAGTTCAAGGCCAACTTGGCCCAGCAAGACCCTATAGAGAGGAAGAAAGAGATGAAGGGAGAGGGCTAAGAAATTTTGACATCTTAGAACTTCCAGTTTAATAGGCTGACAAAAGGAAGTAATCAGTAATGCCCCTTCTTGGTCTAGTTAAAAACAGCCTAGGTAAATAAATGTATTTGCTACATTTCCCCTCTCTGAGCTAATTTTTCAACAGCCTTTACCCTCATGTACAATTTTGAGGGATCACCCAAATGGTTCAGAGGCTAGCTCCCTAGCCTGACAACCTGAGTTTGAGCTCAATGACTCAAACTCGATGGACTTTTGAAACCTGAAAGCTCTCCATGATGGAAAGAACTGCCTACTGTGAGCTGTTTTCTGCCCTCAACACAGGCACCTATGTGCACACATGCATTCAAATTCTTCAAATTTTATATATATATATATAAAATTCCTGGGAGATTTGATTGTGGTAGTGACAAGGATGGCATCATTCAAAAAGACATACTATAGAAGGCATGCATCACTTAACCCTGTAGAACAAAAAACGAAGGTTGATGTAAGGAGACACCCCTAGTGCCTGAAGTCTGGAGACCTGTGTTAGATCCCCAAGTAAAAAAGGGCAGAATCACCTCAGAGAGTTGTCTTCCTGATCTCCACATGAATTCTATGGCTCACATTTCCACATCCTGGTGGTTTGAATGAGAATGGCCTCCACTGTCTGACAGGTTGGAATGCTTGGTCACTAGGGAGTGGCTTTAGGTGAAAAGCATTAGGAAGTGTGGCCCTGTTGGAGGAAGTAGGTCACTGGGAGTGAGCATGGAGGTTTGGAGAGCCCATGGACCTCTCTTCCTTTCTTCCTGCTCCCTTCTCATCTGGTTGTACAACTCCCAGCTCCTTCTCCAGCACCATGTCTGCCTCAGTGCTGCCATGCTTCCCACCATGATGACAATGCATTAAACCTCTGAGACTGCCAGCAAGCCTCCAATCAAATGCTTTCTCTTAGAAGAGTTGCCTCAGTCATAGTGTTTCTTCACAGCAATTGAACACCAAGACACATCATGTGCACACAAGATGGTGACAATGACGGTGATGGGGATGGGGATAATGATGCCAGAAATCAAAGCTCTGGCACTATATCATCCAACGGGAATAGACACAGAATGAAAACCTAAAAGTAATATGTAAATACAGTAAATAGTATTGCAGGAGTTTAATGTACATTAAATATGTCAGGAATCAACTATTGCATAGTTACACTGCCCTTATAAAGTTCTCCCAACACTGTGCTTTGCTTCAGAAATGCAGTGCATGAATACAAAAACAGCACATCAGCAATGAAGCAGACATTCAGGAATGTTTCCTTATGGTTCCTTGAATGGTCAGGCCAATTGTTTCTATTAAAATACACAGACACATGCTATACTATGGCATTTTACTGGATTCTTAATTATGAATATAGGTAACTCATTTTTATATATAGAAAATGTTACTGGCCATAAGCCAGGCCAAAAAAATAAAAAAAAATAGACGAGCAGTGCATGTTGTCACTCATAAGAAGTTGTTAAAAGAGTTGATCTCCGAGGACATACACAGTAGAGCAGCTTGCCAGAGGCTAGTAGGGTAGAAAAAGAAGGAGAGCTGGCTAGGTGTATAAAATATAAGAGTTTTAGCATTCTACACCACAGTTGAGTGACTGTAATAATTCATTTAGTAACATTTCAAAATGAAAAAGAATTTAAGTGTTTCTAACACAGAGAATGATAAATGATTGAGGTTGTGGGTATATTAATTTCCCTGCTTTGATCACTGCACACTGGCTCTATGTTTTGATTTCACACTGGAGCTCATGACGATGTACAATTACTAGGTGACAATTCCATAAGAAGAACCACACTGTGAGAAAGAGGAGTTAGGGAGGAACTGTTAGAAAAAGTGGGAGACCTAGCAGCATCTATGATCTGTATTAAATTACTTACAACAGCAAACTAAAATATTTAAGCGACATAGAATACTGAGAAACAGATAACTTATTAGTAGAACTGAAATCAAATTAAAATTTCAAGAGCGATGGTAGAAAGGAAAAAAATTAAAGCCAATGTGTTCTTTTCAAGAGGTGTTACCAGATAACATTCATCCATAACTAAGAATGGTTATGATATTTAATTTTAGTTGACAGTTAATTTTAGATTAGTCCTTTAGGTGGAAAAGTAGCCAGAAAGCTACTATAGAGTGTCTGGGACAGTATTTTATAAACAAATTGGCCATATCAATCTATGGACTGATTAAGAAGAGTCACCCTCACCCAATGGGACAAGCACTATGCAATCAGTTGATGGCCCAGATCATCAAAAGGCAAAGGAAAGATGAATCTATTCTATCACATGTGTACTCTTCTTTCCTAACCTTGGGTCTACAGCCTTCCAACCTAGACGTTGGGGCAATGTCTACTCCAGTTCCACACTCCAAGTTCTCAGGTCCTGGGCACTGCACTACAAACCACTGTGTCCACACTAGCCCCTCACATTCTCCACTTGTAGAAGAAGACCTGTGCTAGGAATAAGGCTCCATAATCTTTTAAGACAAGTCCCTTAATAAAGGCCTTTCTATATGCCACTGTAGCTATTAGTATTCCTATTGGCTCAGGACTCTCTAGTGCACTTGTGTTAGGACAGGTTTTACTATTTTCTCTGATTTATGGTAACTCTCATCTCATTATACAGTCATTTTCCTGAGAAAATGTGGGATGACAGAATCCCAATGTTTTGGTTTGTTTAAAAGAAGAAGATAAAGAAAATTGGATTTAATTAACTCCAAAACACAGTAAAGCCTGATGCAGCACCCCCAGGTATATGACTACACATAACAAGTTATTATTCTTCACACAAGGAAGGACACTGTAAAGAGAAATGAGGAATGGAGAAAAAAAATCATCGTATGGAAATATATAATGCAAGATTTTAAAATAGATTTTTATCTACAGAAAACAGTGCTAGAAGAATAAAACTCCTGAAGCAACCAGCTGGAGGAGTAATGAATTCCCTGAAAAACACCAAGGGAGGGAGTTTTTGTCCTAGAAAATGTCTATCTATGTTTTGAGTTACAATTCTAGGGAGTTTGGACCTCCCAGACTATCTACAAAACTGAGCAGAGTATGATTGGGAAAAATAGAAGAACACCACATCAATTTCCATATTTCTCATTTCATATTCTCTCAAAATAATCAAGCCTCCATCTCTTAGTTAACTTCAATAAAGGCAGAGAGTAGATGATCAAATGCAATGCATTAAGCAGGCAATCTCTGGATAAGAGAAGATGAGGAAGCAAAGCAGAAGCAAGAATAGGACCAACTGTGGAATGCCACTTTGGTCTAAACTGCAACACAGTCTGGACCAGCTGGAGAGGGCAGCCTCAGCAGGTTGGCCAGGCCTGGGATTCAGGATGCTAGTTTGAGCTGGGTGTAGATACCTGAAAGATAACCATCATTTGAGGGTCCCTCATCACCTCTGGTACTCTGGATAAACACAGATGGGGGTGGGTGGAACATCAACCAGAATCCACTGTGACATCTAAAACTAATTTCCTTCATTAAAATGAGGCTTCCAATACAACTAAAAATAAAAAATAACTCATAGAGATTGCCAAAATGAGCACTATAAATCATTATGAATTAACTAATTCATCCCTCCAAATGTAATATGCAATACCTTCCACACTGTAAATAAAGGTAGAAAATGATAACTACACATCTTTTTACAGACCCAGTATGGCAGCTTGTTGCAACGGATTATTTATTTCATCAAATATATATTATAGTCAAGTACTAAAGACAAACTACAGGGAAGACATAATTATAAGATTTGATAATTTGTTAAGACTGTTCAAAACTCCTGCTAATAAAAGGAAAACTAGTAACTTTATAAAAGATAAATCCCTTGCAGGGCAGTGGTGGCACACAACTTTAATCCCAGCTCTTGGGAGGCGGAGGCAGGCAGATATCTGAGTTCAAGCCTAGCCTGGTCTACAGGGTGAGTTCCAGGACAGCCAAGGCCCCATAGAGAAACTGTCTTCAAAACCAAAAGAAAAAAATAAAGTTAAAAACAAAAGACAAACCTCGAGGACTCCACTTTGCATAACAACCCAAGCTAACACCACCATAGGCACCAACATGACATATTCCCTGTTGATGATCTATTGGGAAGGATTCATCAGCACTAGGGTGCTCTTCCCAGAGCATTTCTCAGTCCTATCGCGGAGGACATAAGGTAAAAGGAAATGAGACAAACTCCACTTGAGAGCACTCTACAAAATGAGCGGGATTCTCCAAAAGACTACTCGAATGGAAAAGACATGGGGACAAAATGTAAACTGACTTGATTCTGGAAAGGAAAGAAGGGTGGCTAGAAATACAGTCTAGAAAGCATTACCAATGTTCACTTCATGGATATTTAATAACTGCCCATATATTATTGAAGATATTGCCAAGGAAATACTGAGTAAAGGATGCAAGTATAAAAACTCTACTGTTTACTTCTCTAAGTTTTAAGTTTAAAATAAAGGTGTTGGAAAAGGCAAAACTAATATTTTAATAACAGCTTTAATAAACAATTTGAAAAAAAAGCAGTTGGTGGTTGGAACAGCCTTCAGAAGGAAGGAAGGAAGGAAGGAAGGAAGGAAGGAAGGAAGGAAGGAAGGGAGGGAGGAATGAAGGAAGGAAGAAAAAGAAACACGAAAAGGAAAACAGTTTTTAAGTTCTCTAAACTTATCGTAACAGATATTAGAGTATGTGTCCTCAATAAATATAGGCAGAAACGACAACAAACTCAAGACTCCCAAGAAGAGTCCAAACTCCACTCAGAACTCAGGGCCAGGCACCCACTGAGGCTTTCCCCAAACACAAAGTCTACGGTAACTCCAGTTGCTCCAGCTTTGGACCTCAAGCCTGCCCTGTGAGCTATGTCTCTGGCCCCTTCTCCAAGCAACCTTTCCCCAAAAGACTCCTCAAACCTCTTTGATCTTAAATAGGAATTAAATGGCTGGGTCAGGCCCCATATTAAACATTAATAAATACCATTTTATTTTTTAGATTTTTTAGATAAGCCTTCTACTGATGACGTTTTGGGGGAATTCTTCAGGTAACTGTCGTCCTGCAACCTGCACCTGAACTCTCATCTGTCTAGCTTGCCTTGCACGTTGCCATAGGGTTCAATACTAGATGAGCCGTACTTTTGCAGCCAGCACCCCATGCTGGCACCCGAAAGCCCATGCCTTGCCATCACCCATGAAGGCCCGATGTCATGGCTTTCTTGCCAGCAGCATCCTTCACTTCCGTTTTCCTCAGCCCCCATCCTTCAGGTTCTTCAGGTATCAGCCTGTCTGTTTTCTCACCTAAAAGCTACCTTCCATCAAATGCCACCTCCCCACTCCTGGCCCTGACCTTAACCTTCCGTCTTCCAACTTTACTTGTTATAAACCCTTTTCCTTATCCCCCTGAAATCTCCACTCCAGTATTCTCTGTCTCCATGCAGACCAGTTCTTTAGTCTATTAATTATTTCTACGTTCCTTAGGTTGCCCACTTGTCTCTCTTTCTCCCAATCTCTTATGTACAATATTTAACATGTTTGTTTTACGCCATGGGACCTCCCTTCTCAGCTTACAGATCAGTTTTGTTTTAATGCAATTTGCTGCACATTACACAAGGGACAGACTTCATTAGTCACTTTTTAAATGCACATAATTTGCCAATCCTGTTTTATAACAATCTTGAGTTAAGGATATTCTAGAACACAGAGATGGAACCTGAATGTCAGCAGATCTAGCCTAGAACCCTAGGCAACCACTACTCCATAAGTCTAGCCTAGAATCCTAGGCGATCACGATTCCATAAGACTCTCAAGAGCCTTCAGAATACTGGGCAATTGTTTTTTCAACAGCAGAAATCCTCTCCTTCAAAAAGTGCTATAAATTGCTTTGCATCATTCCTGCAAAAGAGCACAGGAGAACCGCACAGAACCTTGGTGACATGCGATCAGGGCCACTATGGGACTGAGCACTGTACAACAGCATCTGCACCGAGTGAAGGAGGTTGAGACTCCTCCCAAATACCACTAGGTTTGGTGACTTTGTCTGGGGCTATGAAGGAACACGCCTTTGACTTTGTACAAAGGTACTGTATGGATGAAGGGCAGGCACCACCTGGAAACCAGTCACACCAGTAGCTGCAGAGGGACTACAAACATCTTAACCAGCTGGAGAAGGCCAGAGGGTCTTCTATACCAAAACTTCACCATTTTGCTGCTGTTTTTAGACACACTGACTCCATCATATGCTGATAAAATATTGGCAGAAAGTAAATATTTTGACACTATCTCCAGCAAAATTGAGAAACAAAAAGATGTAAACATAATATATGAGCGTATTTAGACAGTAAAGAGCAATTGAGCAGAGAACAGCAACCAGAGAAGAGGCATTTTTTTCAACTGCAAATGCTAGACTCAATAATTTCATTCATGAATGTAGATTTTATACGACAGCATACTCATTAAATTTACATACATCAAGTTGAGTGGGATAGTTAACACCATGGAGAGTCAGATTACATTTAAAATGATGGACTATTTGAGCACTGGGCAAATGGATACAAGCCGCGAGTTGAAGATGGTCAGGTATGAAGGACTTCTGCCAGAAAGTAAAATGAGAACTTGACAGGCAGAGGTTGCAGTCACAAAATGGACATGGGAAAGACGTTATTATAAATGATCAATATAGGAATCAATTAGAACACTGGAAGATAAAAATTAACACAGCAACAGCAATCATTAAGCCAAAAGATATCACTGGATTTAAATAGTGCCTGTGTATTGTTTCAGGGTTCGCAAAGTGTTTATTAATATCTCATCACTGTAGCCACAAATTGGCTAAACACCTTAAGAGGAGGTCCACATGACACCCTAATTATATATGTTGGGACTATGAAGCTCATCATCCTAAAAGCATAATTTTATCTAAATAACTTCAAAAAGTACAACGCTACTCTTAAGCACATTTTTATTGCCCTTCCACACTGCAATATCAAATGGGCCTTTTGGTAGTTTTCCCCACACTGAGGTATATTTTCACTACCATGAATAGTTTCATGCCAACTAAAATCAAAAAATGAAAGATTCATGGTCTTATTCCAATACTAGCAAAACCTATCTTACTTTGGCAATACACCAACTCTTATTTTTAGATTGGGTCTAGACATAAAGAGAAAAGTGAAAGACAAACACCAGCAACAATCTGAGAGCTGTGGAGCTGACGCAGTCAATAAAGTACTTGCTATACTGCATGAAGACCTGAGTTAGATCTCCAGCACCCATGTCAGGAGCCAGGCATTATGCCATGGGCATGTAATCAGAGCGCTGAGAAGACAAAGACTAGAGTATCCCTGAGGATCACTGGTCAGCAACCCTAGCCTGAAAACAGCAAAGGCAGAAAGATGCCTCCTACAAACTGACACCTGACCTCCACGTAAAGACATACTGGCATACCTACAGATATACATACATTAAAATGAAATAGGAGATAAAATGAAATGGGAAATAGGATGGAAATGCTTGCAAGAATGTTCAACTTAGAATTAATGTTATTACTATTTTACTATAACTAGCTATAATAAGCTTTTTCTTTTGCCTATCAATTTTATGTGTATAGTGAGCAGTATAAACTATCTCAATTGAAAACTGAATTCCAATGTGTCTTCATGCCAATATCAAGCACCAATAAAGAAAAATCAATTAAGTATCACTTTTATTGTATAAACTCTAATTTTAATACAACAAACAAAAAGTGTAATGAATATGCAAGGTGATTTGAAGTGTGAATTACTTAGGAATAATGCCTAGCCAGAATTATCAAGCACATTCAGAATCACCTACCGGCACAGACATCCGCCATTGATTAAAAAGTGTCTCATTCACTTACTTTGAAACTTTTAAAGACACCAGGCATTTCCTCATAAATTACACTACAGATTAAACAATCACTTAACCTCAGACACAAAGGCTGACTTTCCCACTGTGACAGAGAAGGAGGTCTTTGCAGATGTAAGAAAGAAAAAGGGAAAAACTGGTTTTGAAAGCATTACCCGAAAGGAGGTCAGTTTGTCTACGGCGGTTTTTGCATGCTTGAAGCATTCTACAGTTAGGAAAACACACATAGAGCTACATTTCTATTATATACTGAACACTGTTTCAAACACAAATGTAATACCTTTAGTATCTCTCTCATTTCCCCTCAATAAAAAATCCCAGTGTATGTATTAGCTAGGAGGTCACCTAAGCTCTATTGCCAGGAGACACTTCAAGTATAAGCATCCAAGATGCCATATCGTACTAATGTGTTTTCTCCTACTTCTATGCTACAACGAAGCCTGATAAATATCTTCACAGAAGGTGATTACAGAATCTCAATTAATATGTAAGTATCTCAAGCAACGTTACTAAATTGTTCTCTCTGCACAATTCTAGAGAGCATTCTAGAATTTAATTACTGACAGAATGATTCTGTTATCGCTGGCGCGCACTTAATGCCAGTTGATGATGGCACCTTGATAGATGACCTGTCTCACATGGTGCTCATCCTCTCAATAAAAAACATGAGGAATGAAAAAAGATAAATGCACGAAAACGCTCTTCACTTTAATATTTCTCTGTTACTGGGTTAATGGGCAGAATAGCAATTCCAGCTAGCCTCCATCCAAACCAATGGTTTCAGGCAGAGAAACACACAATCTCCTTAAAAATCTTAAATGTTTCCTGGCTTGGTACTGGTCTTTGATTGCAACCCTGGGGACAGAGGCAGATGGAACTCAGTGGGTTTGAGGCCAGGTTATAACATAGCAACTCCAGGCCAGCAAAAACTACCTAGTGAGACAATGTCTCAAAAAAAAGTCTTAAAAGTTGAGAAGTTTCGTAGATTTAACAGACATTTGCTTGGAATTATGTTACTAGGTAGTTAATCTAGTAGAGTCACAGATATCCAAATAATAAGGGACAAATTCAGTAAGGCACTCATGTATCATGGCTAGAGGTAAGGTAAGGAATGAGCAAGATTTTAAAGATTTTAAGACATGAGGTGTAGAAGGTCCTCAAATAAAAACATGGCGAGACAAATAGAAAAGGCCAATGGAATGGCCTCCTAAGATGTACAATAGGAGAGAAGACTACAAACAGAGATAATAAGCCCAGAGAGGTTAATCAACACAGACAAGTGCCCCAGAGGATCAAGATGACTGCAGTGGTTTGAAGAGGTATGGCCCCACAGACTCATGGGTTTGAATGCTTGCCCCATAGGAGGTGTGGCCTTGTTGGAGTAGGTGTGGCCTTATTGGAGGAAGTGAGTCACTGACGGGGTGGGCTTTGATGTCCTATATACTCTGCCCAGTGCTAACGGGTAGTCTCTCTCCTAGTGTCTTCTGATCAAGATTTTGAAACCCTCAGCTCCTTCTCCAGCATCATGCCTGCCTGGATGCCGCCATGTTTCCTGCTATGATAAAGACTGAACCTCTAAACTTGTAAGCCAGCCCCAGTTAAATGGTGTCCTTTATAAAAGTTGCCTTGGTCATGGTGTCTCTTCACAGCAATGAAACCCAAACTAAGACAATGACAAAGTCTCTCATACTTCAGTGAGAACTTTCCAAAGAGGGAACTAAAGTAGGAATGGGGATTTGATGTAATTTTTTAAGGAATATGATATATCTCATTTCTAGGTTTTGAGATTTGACATCTTTTCGATAGCTAATTTTATGTTCTCTTCTGTGGGAGGCATATGGGAGATATATACAACATGAACAGTTCCAGGGCTATGGGCAGAGTGTAGAGAAAACCAAGGATAGAAAGATAAGACAAGAGAGCCAGATGCAACAGTAGGAACAAAAAGGGCAGATGAGAGAGAAGATGTAAAGAGAGGATGTAGACAAGGACCAGAAAAGAGGCATCACTATACCCACAGCACAAATAGAAATCAATGTAGCTGATTATTTATTAAAAAGCTATTCGCAATCAGATGGGTATACAGCCAAAAGGAAAACCTGCAAAGTTGTAAACTATTAAGGAATCATTCATAATAAACTATTCTCTGCAGAAGTTAGAGTATATGACTTTGAAAAAAATTAAGAACATACTGGCTTTCCATTAACAGAGTATGAATATCAAGTAGATTGAAAACAGAACCATTGGTAAATGCAGTACAGACTCAGAAGAGGATGGATAGAGTAACCACATAAAGGACAGTGATCAGTGACATGGGAAGAGTGGGTGACATCAGAGGAAAGCAGAGACACAACACCAGGGAAACAATGCTAGCACTTGCAATCTTCTCACCAATAGTATGCAGCACAGGCATCCACAGAAAAGCACAAGCCCTAATCCCAATACTGCATGAAAAGAAAGACTACACCTACATATAACTCAAGCAATAAATCTCAAAATAGGGAGACTTTCTTGGGCTGTCGGGAGAGCCTGGTATAACATGACCATTAAAGCAGGTAACTTTCTCTAAATGAAGTCAGAAGACTGGCACATTAGAACAAGAAACTAGAGATTCTCTAAGCATAAAAGACTCAGTGGAGTACACACAGAAGACAAGAGAAAGGCCTCCAGAAACTAAGTGCCCTGCCTGCTAACCTCAGTCTCACAATTTCAAGGAACAGGAACCTACCAACAATCCAAATGAGCGATACGTAAACACATCAGCTGAAACTAGCTTTAACCTCATGAAGCCTTCAAAACCAGGTTGGATTTCCAACCTATATAATCACTACATTTGTGTTGTTGTAAAGTTAGAGATTTGTTTTAGCAGCAATATTCCAGAAACCAAGACAATCCCATACAACACCAATGGCAGGTTATAAACAACCCAAGCCAACAAGTGCTCAGTTCTCCACTCCAGTCTAACCCTACAGCAGACAAATTCAATAAGAAAAACAAGGAGAGGGAATGAAGGGCAACTCTACTCTACCAATGGCACCTACAGTCATCTCCAAATAGAGCCAGCTTGGAATGTGAAGAAAGATATGCTTTCTTTAGATGACGTTAAATTATATATAGTATGACAGACGTTTCTATTATTTGAAGACTAGGAAAGAATTGAAAGTCTAAGAAGACACGCCTACAGTCAACAAGTCACTTTTAGAAGTAACAACTGAGTTCATGTCCTTCAAAAGGCCAGTTTCCTTACAGTCAACAAAGAGGGCAAGAGTATTCACTAATGTTGGTTTCAGATATCAAGGCTGCATATATATGCAATGTTGATTCCAACTAGTTCGTACATCTAAGATTCATAGAAAACCAAGACAGTCTTTCAGTATATACCAAAATATAAGCACGGGTTGGGGGAAGCTCTTAGGAAGTTTAGCTGAGGGTGCGTGAAGTGGCCCAGCAAGTAAGCACGTTTGAGTGACACTAAGCCTAGCAGCCCGAGTTCAATCCCAGTAACCCACATGGTTGAAGGAGAACTGAGTCCAGCAAGTTGTTCTCTGACCTTTACACATGTACCGTGTCATGATCACGCACATATGTACGTGCACACCATTAAATAAACATAACATTTTAAATGTATAACTAAAAAGTTCATCACTGTTTTAGAAACTAGACCACTATGAGACCAAGAAAATCAATTCTCTAAGCAAAAATGAAATGTTGAAGTATCACACTATACTTTGCATTCATTAAATAATCAAGTCAGTAATATTTCAGAGGACTATCTTAAGGAAGAAAAACAAGTGTTCTTCAAAATAAAGTTGCTACTTCATGTACAAATTAAATACTTTACATAATTGGTAAATAGGAATAATTGTTTTTAAAACTGCACAATTGTGACACAAAGGCCCTACATATAAATTTTAAATATGATGAAACCTTTACAAGCACAAATGCCAAAAGGTTAATATAGCTGATTTCTCAGTGTTTCTGTCAGGAGCTTGTTGGTGGTGGTGGTGTTAATAAAAAGTTCTGCTCAGCTGCACTTTTTTATCTTTCTCTTCCTTCTCCACCAGGGCTCAAGACTCAGAACAATCCTATGAGTTGGAAGTCGGGGAGGATCTAGACAAGTGTCTTCTGGACGGGAAAGGAGAAAGGCATGGCTCAACTCTCAGTAGTTGTGGCTGCCTGTACAAGAGCTATACAGGATCAAGCCATTCCCTTCCAGTACGGAGGAAGGAGAGGTCCATGAGGCCCATCCAAAAGGGAGGAGTTGTTTGACAACTGATGACTGGCTGCTAGGGAAAAGGGAGGTTTTTTAAGCCCTTAGTAGCTTGACCATTGTCATGATTCCAGTAGATGAGCAACACAAATTGAATAATATATACATTATATAGCTGTTGTAAATATACATATTTTGTGTGTATGTAAATATATATGTGAGTGTGTGTGTGTGTGTGTGTGTGTGTGTGATGCAATTGAAAAAGAGTACAAGTATGTGGTGGGTCTGGGAAGACCTCTCTAGGGAGGGCTGGAAGGTGAATATGATCAAAAAAACACTGTATGCATATTTGATATTCACAGAATAAAGAGTATATACAATATATATTTTAGAATACTATTGATCAAGTCCTCTAGAGTGGAATTCTAGTAGAGTCATTGTATCTAGGGTAAATGCTAGAAGGAACTAGCTGTTTTTCACTGTGCCCAGGGTAGACACCAGAATAAGTGTTTTCTAGAAGCACTTTGACCTTGAAGAAATCATTACAGAAAACATTGATTGTTTCCTGTTATTACAGAGTTGTTCTCTGAAGGAGCTTTACAGCCGTTGGTGACATTGCTCCAGGATAGTCCTGGCACACCCACAATGCCTTGCATTGTAGATGACTGAAAGCAGACTAAAGAGGCAGGCGTGTGCTGGTGTCTTTCATGACACACACAAATTAGTCCTTCATGACACACACACACAGATTAGATGGGGGGCTTTGTTATAAGAAACTTGTGTTGGCCAAAAGACAATATTTATGTTCCAATCAATAAATATGCTTCTGCACAGCTGTTTGAGGGTCAATTTTTCAAGGCTGGACCTTCCTGCTGCTTTAGACCCTGATTACATTTTTGAAAGACCCTCTTTCTTTGATAGTCTTGCGTGACTGAGAACACTGACAATTCAGTGTAAACAAACAGTGGTGCCCAAGAAAATGTCTGTAACTCACACTTAAAGAAGGCAAGGCACACTTCCTCAGTTCCTTCAGAGACAAGAGTGGGCTTTTCAAGGTATTCTAATATACCCAAGGACTCAGAGAGAAGGGAAGAATCTGTTCTGTATGTTTGAAAAAGAACTTAGCAATGACTCATCCCTCAAATATTTAACAGCCCTAGCAAAGCAACACTTCCATTCTACTTCTGCTAAATAAAAACTAGCGTTGATTGAAAAGATCTATTACGAAGTAGACCTGCCTCAGATTAAACAAGTGATCTGGCCCAGTTACTCACCAAGTATCCAGAATTACTTCAGAATGTCCAGATCCAACTGACCTGCACATGCTTCCCTGAATTTATAAGCAAGGGCAGCAGTCCCCAAAAGAATAGTATAATCTACATTCACTATTTCTTGGATGGTTGTCCTTTTAACTAACCGCATGTGATCATAAAATCTGTTCTCCATAATGTTTAACAGCCATGGGCTGCTTTCTCTACTTACTCGGATGGTACTCACAATTATAATTTAAGAAGAAAATTTTACTGTAGTTAGAAGAGCCATAACAGTACCATTCCAAAGTTTCAGAGGTAACTAATGTACATGTTCGGAGCATGAAAAGGGCCCTCTGCCACTGCAAGTCTGCAAAGGTGATACTGAGGAGAGCTACCTTCATACAAGCCTCATTACTCATGGCAAAGGTTGCAGAAAGCTTTTCTTTTGTCCTTGGCGGTGATTATAGCAGCTCATAGTGTCAACAAGGAAGGAATTCCAAATTGTAGGCAAAACAAAAAACAAAAACAAAACAACACTTCATTAGGAGCTGGTAGAATAGCAGATTCGCTTCCCAAGTCTAGAGTTTGTGCAACACTAAAAGTATATTTAGAATCACTAGTACTTGTTTAAAATCTTATGAAAACCAACTGAGTTTTATTCTTCCAGGGTCTTCTGAGACTCTAGGTGTTAACACTAAATCAAATCCTTGTGATAAATAAACAGTAAGACAGCATAGTACAAATGCAACACTCCTGTATAGTATAGAAGAGCTATTAATAGTATCTAAATTTAATAAACATGATAGACCATTAACTAATTAGCAAATGCAATAACCTCCATTTTAAAAAATGGATAAAGCTGCCAAAACTGATAGACAAATGAGCAGATATATACAGAATAAATCATGACTTGGAAATACACACAGCACCTCAGAAGGATTTAGATTTTCCTATCATAATCAGCCCCAAGTTATCTTTCCAGTCTAACTTTTCAGACCTCTCACTAGTCCCAGGAGGTATTCATAGACTAGGTCTATAATTCTGCTTACTGATATTTCCTTCAGAGCAAGAGACTGCCCTTCCCTCTGCCTATACAATTCTCAATTGCCAGTTGGCCCAGGCTGACGTTCTCTGCAAATTTCCCAAATATACCAAAAATACTGTAATTTGCTATATTTTCCTTGAAGCTAATTAAGCATCTCAAAAAAACTAGTTTCTTCCTACTCTGAACTTATAAAGAACTGAATTATTACACTACCTTCTGGCATTGCTTCTGTAATTTTTCAAATATTTGATTTGAATCATAATAGATATGAATTTGAAAGTAGCAACTATACAGATCAAAACCTATTTATATAAAATTAGCATCCATTTGTAGGAAGTGGTCTGAACTTTCTTAACATGCATGGATTGCTGATCAAATCAGCTCATTTGGGTTAAAAATTAGACGCTGAATCTGACAGTGAAAGACTAAAGATTAAATGACAGAGGCAGCAAGAAAAGGGACAGGTTCAGTTCTACAAGCACAGCTGACAGAGTGCCATAAGTAACAGGAGTACACTGAGGCTGGAAATGGAATGCACAGCACTAAGAAGCAACCCAGAGTCCAGATGACATGACAACACAGCGACTACCTGAAAAGCACATGAGCCCAGACTGCATATCTACACAATACGAGAGCTACCATTTGATACTTCACGTTTAATATTCTCTGAATAAAACTGAGAACCAAAAGGCAAACCTCTTACCATCATCTTCTCAAAAAGTTTCAAGACTTCACTCTCTGAAAGCAACTTTGGATTGTTTTCCATTGTCTCTGAAGACACTGATGAGCAGTCACTGCTTCCAGACACAGTCTTCAGGTGGGGAAGAGGAGGTCTCTCTTTCTTGCTCCCTGGAATTCTTATACTGGCAAATTTGTCCAGCTATGAAGAAAGATAATATAACACACAAGTAAATATTTCCTCATGCAGCAACTTATCTAGTTCCGAAAACAGGACAAAAATACAGGGCCAATCAATCATATTGTCACTGATGAAGCTTTAAAGTTATCAGTATTGACCATAAGTGTTGAAAGGTTCCAGCAGGAATCCCATTTAAAGGCAGATGGGAAACCATACAACCCCACGAGATCTTAGGTCTCTGCAATGTTTTGTGCACTATAACCTGTACATTTTGAAGCCTTTATTTCTGTATGAAGGTGGATGGCTCACACTCAGGTCATGAAGTTTGTCAGCCTGTGCCTTTACCTACTAAGCCATTCATGTTGGTCCCTTATTTGTCTTATAGTGAAAACAATAGGTTTATATTTTATAGATATAAACTTCAGATCTTACAAAACAAAATCACAAAATTTTACATTAAAGATTCTGACGCCAGACGACCTGTGCTTTGTAGATAAGCAAACTGAACAGTTTCACAAAAGCAAGTCAGCTAACAGTGATGGCACCGACTGTTACTTCTTGCCCTGCAAGCCAGCCCCTGCCTTTCACCAGTGCCCTCATGCATACTGTCCCCTAGTAGGGGACAAGGAGGTGCACAAAAGGACATCATTAGGTCTTTAAATTTCTAACTGTAATGCCTCTGTAGCTCTGTAGACAGTTGAATACCCGATGCCTACATCTGAATTCTGGGGACATCTACAGAGCAGGGACTGACTTACTAATACAGCCAGACTTCTGTTGTAACAGGATGCCTCCCATAACAAGATCACACAGTTGACTGCTATCAGGAATGTATTAAGTTTCAGGTTGGTTTTGGCTTAGGTTTTGCTTTGTTTTGTTTTCAGGGGATTTCCGAAGGCAGAGGGCAGATACCAAGGGATGAGGAAATGAGTGGGAATGGGGTCCATGATGAAAAATTCACAAAGAATCAATAAAAAGTTTTTTTTTAAGAAATAAAACTCACAAGAGTGAGCACTTAGTGACCTCTCTGTAGGTCAGGTATGAGGACAAGAGCGAGGACAACATGGGAGAGAGAACAGTCACTTAGTCTGTACAAAGAAAACACATGTCTAAACACCAACACAAGACAAACCTAACACACTCCATAGTAGACAGCTTATGTCTAGAACAGTACAAAGAAACTCATCGCAGTACTGCAGAATGATACATTTGTATCAGTAAACAAAATTACAGAAATAATAAAGTAAAATCAGCACATCTCCCCTGAATGTTTAGAATTAAGCTCTAGGGAAAGGCTGAGTTTACGCATGTGGTGGAAAGGCAAATTGCCACCTCACTATCTTATAGCTAACCAATGTGGAATAGGAGAAGGACCACACCCTCTTCCAGATTCTCAGCCTACAAAAGTCAGACAGTATTAGGGGACACAAGGGGATCAGCATCTCATGCTTTTAATGTAAGACATTTTCTTCTTAATCAGAAAGATGAAAGACAAAATATGAGAAGAGCCAGGACTGGAGGGATGCTGAGTGGATGAAGGGCACTCATTTGCAAACATGATGAATTCCGTTCAATCCCCAGGATCTACAGGGTGGAAGGTAAGAACTAACTTCCACAAGTTGTCCTCTGACCTCAACACACAGTTCATGATACCTAAACAGACAGAGAGACAGACACAGGAAAAAACAGATAAATAGATAATAGGTAGGTAGGTAGGTAGAAGTTAACAAGATAGATACACAGATACACAGAGATACATGGATACAGATGAGAGGCATAGAAGATAGATACATGGATGGATGGATGGATGGATGGATGGATGGATGGATGGATGGATATATATAAATATATAAATGAGTATATTTTTAAAACCAATACAAGAATGAATTTTTCTCTTCCTATACTAGAATTAACTCTTGACTATCTGAAAAAGTAGAACTTACAAGCATACCCAAGTATGCTCTACTAAGCGCTCCAGGTAAATTCTAAATCCAAAATCTGAACACTCTAACAAAGCTAGGTCAAAGTGATCTTGACTGTCAAATTGTTTTACATGTGCTTGAGAAGTTTCATTTAAAAAAAAAAAAAAGAAAGAAAGAAAGAAACTATGCTAGAGTGATTTCACATAAAAACAGACAAATCATTCCTAATTTATCTTTCATGGGATTGCACGTATTATTTGTTTTTGAAGCAAAGCACAATAGAACACATAGTCAAACTTTAAAAATATTTTGTACTTAAAATCATTGTAGAAACTGCCATCAGACTGACAGTAGGTTCGCTATTGGTGTATTTTCCAATTTACCTGAAAATGGTTTCTTTTACAACTTATGTACTTTATCTTTATATAAAAAACAAATAATTTATATGGAATTCTCCCCATGAACCCAAACTAGAAACTCCACTTAGGCAGGTAAAATACACAAGCAATTCACATTGGTTGAAGAATTGATTAAACACACACAAGACTGGGGGAATTCTATTACATTGCTATTTAGAGGTAGAGCACCACGCTTAATTAACAAGGCTTTGCCTGTGTCAGGGGTATACTAAGTTTTATAAATTAATATCACTTATCTTCAGGGGAAGTTAAATGAGCACCCTACTGAGTATTATCTCATGCTGAGTAATCACACTGATAATCAGTAATGACAGCTTAAATAAATTAATTAAACAAAAAGGGTTCAAAAAAACTATCTGGATTTTCAGTTATAATACTTTGATAGTAAAAACTCATTCTTTAAAAGTTTCCATTGTTACAGCATTGTAAATGTCAACAGCATTTTTTTTTTTTTCATTTAAAAGGGCAGTGTAATTTACAGGTATTTTACAATTTTAGTAGTTTTACATATGGCTAGAAACACATTTTCCTAGAACCAAGAAGAAAGTTAAGGTTTTCACGTAATCCAGGAGAAATAAGAAAATAGAAGCTCCTTCTAACTATAAAATCAATTTTACTCAAATACACACCTAAGATATAAAATGTATTATTCAAAACTTTGTCAATTTTCATGCAATTTTATATTAGATTTCAGGAACAACAAGAACAAAAAAAAAACAACTAAAAAAGTGTGGGTAAATCAGCTTCATTACTAACTCAGCAATGATTAAAACCATGGTTGATTAAAACCATGACCCCCAGAATCTGACTACTGAATTCGGCCAGGCACTGGCTTCTTGTGGTCTCATAATCCAGGCACTCAGAATAGTCTCTGTCACAGATACTTGTTAACGAGAAATAAAACAGTGAACCCCTTTCAGCCACAAGTCAATACACTCCAATGAAAGATGTGGACAGATGGGGACACACACACACACACACACACACACACACACCATCTAAGAGGAGGGTGCTCACTGATCATTTCAGGTGGGATGAGCTGACCATCTCTATCGGAGGCACAGTTTTACCCACCACTACAGTCTAACTTCAATACCCTCAAAATCACAAAAGGGCTTTCCGGCTGTTAATCTACACTCTATGAATTCCGTAAGCTAGTCAAAGGCTCCTTTGAAACTTTACTGCCACTCTTCTGAAAAAGTTAATCAACTTAAATATTTTATTCATATTTAACTTTCACATTTTTTTAAACTGGCTAAATGAAGAACATCCTTAATTATGCTCATAAAACTTCTGTAATGGGTTGGGAAAAGGCTCACATAAGCACACATTCTACACCCAGGAGCTCTGTCTGGGAACTGTCTGTGCAGACCCTACAGAGGGAAGAACTGAAGCCTTCAAACAAGTGACAACAGTATTCCTGTCAAAGAGACATGGTGGGGAAAGATGTACACTGTAGGATTTCAGAGAGCAACCGTCTAAACCCACATCTTAGCTTAAAAGACAGCAAAACCAGAAGCATTATGCTACTGCCTCCTATATCTGACCCAAGAACCTGATGACTTCATGCCATGACACTTGGAAGATATGTACTATATAGCAGTAAATGTTCACTAGGAAGATCTTTCAAAAATACTTTTGAATGACATATATAAATATATCGTGATATATCTGTGTATACACATATATGCATATATATATGTTTATATATATAGTAGCTATACAAACACACACACACACACACACACACACAAGGAAAACTAAAATAAAATGGAGCCCTGCAAATATTTAACAAGCCCTAACATATATGCCCTACTGAACTAAAGGAGAGATGAAGGCAAGTATAGTTTTAAAAAATATTGACTATAAGCCATATTTAGAACTTTTTTAAATAACTATAATGTGGTTTGAAACATATAATTTTTGTTGGTCATGGGTAAAATACTCTGTGGTACCGGCCTTTGTGTTTTGGTTTGGTGCACTAATAGATGTTATTTTTCCCCATATTCACAATACAGAAAAATACCAAATTTGTCTTAAAGTTTAACCAAAAGAAAGATTCAGCCTTTCTAAATATATCACAAAATCTTCCCTAAGTTACCTGGTGATGCATAGGTTCCATGTTAAGATCCCTGCCTGGTAGGTGGATGCAGCATGCTAACAAAAATGATGGTCAAAGGGAAGAAAGTCACTCGGGTTCTGAGGCCGTCAGTGAAACAGAGGGAGGGATGGAAAACCTAAGAGCGAGACCGACAAGGAGTACATACAACAGGCTGCCCGCTCTGATGGCTTGTACTCAAAAGGAACTGGGAGCTTTTGAAGGAAGAGGCCACCAGGAAAATAAAGCCATCAAAGACCTTCTAAGTTCCAATTAGAGAAAGCAGGAAAGAAAGCATTCGATGACTTTTGAGTCCCAGAGGGCAAAGTAGGAGGGTCTGGGAAGTCTGGAGGAGTGGAGAAGAATAAATAGACCTGAGGACAGACAAAGGCAGAAGGGGGAGGAACTGATTGCCACTTCTGACTGAGGTTGATTTGTGTAAGCTTAAAGTTGACCTGTTATTTGTCTTGACTAATGGTATGTCCTGAATTGTGATAACTAATAAAAATCAAAAATGTATCACAGGGCAAACCATGTGGTTTAGACCTTCTCAAGGTATCTCTCCCGACTGTCATCGCCCTAGTCCAGGCCCTTTGTATCACTAATGCAGGCTCCTGAGCAATGTCCAAGTGTTCCCTACTTCTCTATGTCTGCTAATCCAACAATTCCCACACTTAATTTTTATCTTACTAAACACAAAGCAAGTCATTACCCTCACCCCTCACCCCTCCCTGTGTTTCCCATCAGGCAAAAGATTACGTTCAAATGTCTTAGCATGATTCTTATATCAACTTTGACCCAACTTTTCTTCCTTACCAAATAATCTCTTTATCATTCTCCACCTACAACATGAGATCTAGTAATCTCATGCTACTAGTACTGAGTAATGACTAACCCAGTCTCCTGAACATGCATGCTCAATGTCATCTCTTCTTCGTATTTAGAATTTATCACATCCTCTTTGCCTAAGTGATGTCAATTCAATGTTGAGCTCTCAGTTTGTGGGACAGTTCATACAGTGGTCTCTCCAAGACACACCTCCAGATCTAGAGCCTGCAATTTCATGGCAACTACACTAATCTGACTCTGTATGTTAGCATACGCACTTACTGAAAGAGGCAATAAATCCTGAAGAAAAGGACCGGTATTCTATTCACAAAATAACCCTGAAACCTAACATGGTTTTAAGCACACAGGGAGTGTGCTGGGTGATTATGAGATTTACAATTTTAAGAAATCCATACTAATCCCAACACTGGTAATTCATAGCATAGCCCTTCTATACACCCCACCCCACCCCCAAAAAAAGCCAAAAGAAAAAAGTCTAAGGAAGCATGACACAAGGCAATGTTGTAATTTGTATTTTGAATGTTTGAATGTCTACCAAACCCACGTGTTTTAAGGTTTGGATTTGCTCATGGCAGGGGTGCAACCATAAGGAAACAGGAACCAAGCAGAAGTTAGGTCACTAGAAGTCTATTTGAGCCCTTTCTTCTCTCTCTGCCTCTTGGCTACTCGGGAGCAAAAAGGCCCTTCTTACATACACCGCTGCCATAGGCATTGTGAAGCTACAAGCCCAAAGCGATAGGCCAAGTCATCATGAAAATCTCTCAAAACTGTGAGACAAAAAGGAACTCCCTCCTAAGTGCATAATCTCAAGTATCTTGGTATAGTAACACAAAACTAACACCAGCAGTAAGGAAAATGTGCACAAAGAAAGACACTAGAGCACTAAAAACCAATTTAACAACCCAAAATTCTAACTCAAATATTAATACTTATACATAAAATGAAATGTAAATTAGCTCTGTAAATAAACATTGCACTTTGGGTGACAGAGTTCAGTATTACTCACGAATGTCATCTAAAGATATCAACGACTGCTTCCTAACTACCGAGTTTACGTACTTCAACTAGCAATCCATTTTGTTCAAGCCTAAGAAACAAATTTAATACTGGGTAAAAGTTTACAATTCCCAGTCTAAATTGCAGCCTAAATTCAAACCTGGGCTGAAAAGTCATCTTTTCTGCAGTGTTCCCTGCCACTTTCACTGAACCTTACCTACAGTAGCATCCACTATCACGCCACACTGCAAGTCCTGAGTGGCCACCCCATGCCCCAGAGCTCCCAGGCAGACATTCTTACAAATCTTTATATCCTATCAGAGTATCAGACACTCAATAAATGTTTAATGAAGAGGGAGACCAAAAATGAATAAACAAGTACGCACACTCATTTCATCTTTGTTACATCTGAAAGCTCTTGATCTTATCCCCACATTTCTTCTGATTTGAGGAGATGCTCTCTAAATCATTCCATAAATATTTAAAAATCCTAAGATAGCACTTAAGAGCTACTGCTGAAAACCTAAGTACAGGAAGTCATAATTAACTCATATTAATGGTCTCTGAATGGCCCACCTGACTAAGTAAACACTTGAAATCATATAGAACTTGTTTCAATATATTGTCCTACACATACAGAGCTGCCCTGGCCCATACTGGTACTTCTACCTTACCTAGGAAAATATTCCACATACAGGGTGGCAGAATAACTATGAAAATAAAATCACACTTTTATCACTTGCTTTTAACTGACAAAGGAAAACATAAAAATTTAGTAAAAATGTTAGTAGAGAAAAGACTTCTACCCTACTAGGCCAGGAAAATAATTATTAAGGTTGAGATCTTATATATTAAAGTTAACAAAAGCTAGGCAAAAATTCAAATAAATTGAATTAAGCTTTCTTCCTTCATACAAATGATGTCTACTTCCACATATATTCCACTATACCTAGAATATCTCGTGGTAGACCGAGCCCACCCTACAAAGCTACGGTTTTCTAGGGATGATTTTGGGGGGGAGGGGGGAATCACATGGAAACTACTCATGTCGGGAAAGGAAGACCGCTCCAGGAGCAGCATGAGGCTCCTCATGAGCATGTTCTCTGGGACAGGCCTACCAGAATGTCCCTGGCTACCACTGTGATTGTGAACAGGTCCCTTGAACTCCCTTGCCTCTCTGTCCCCATCATTTAAAATGTTAATAATAGTACTAAGACACTTAAGTGAAGAGCATTTACATAGCTGGTACATCCTAAGTGCAAGCTAATGATTATACAGTACTAAATGTATATTTCATATAAGGGGAATAATAATTCCCTAGTTATGAATTTTCTTTAGTTTTTCAGAATTGTATCTTAAATGTATTTGGAGCACAAAAAAGCCGGAAGGCCATAACAACAGGATGGGGACACATATGCCACTGAAGAGCTCCGAGCCTCTAGCATAAGTGTACAGCCAGTTACTGTATTCCCTAAGTAACCATTCTATTGCTTGAAGAGCCACATATTGTCTGAGGGGTTTAAATCAAGTTACAAAACAGGATCCTACTCCAGAAGGCTTCTAAGTCATGTTAACAAGCTAAAGGAGGTGTCTCTTGTTCCCAGCCCTGTAGCAGACCTCATTCAGGGGCCTGCCCTCCCACTTTACCCTGCTCCCTGGGGGCTCTGCCAAATGCTTTTGTGGACTGAGCTTTCCTCCATCCCGCTCCCGCCCTCATCTCCTTGTGTCAGTCATCTAGCCACATCTGAGAACCGAGTGGACTCACTGTCTGGGAGTCAGTTAGCCAATTTTCATTCTCTCTTCAGTCTACCATTACAATTGCTCCAGTCACGTAAGAGACCACCTGCAGGGGCCTGTCCTCTCACCCTATCCCATTCACTGTGGACTCCTCAGACCCCACAACTCGACAAAGTGCAAGAGTGACACTTTGGAACATTCAGTCCTAAATGGGAGGTTTTCAACAAACCACCCCACCCCCAGAGCTCAGGAAACCCTGCAGAAGAGGAGACAGGGAGACTAACAGCTCGTGAAAATGGAGACGTCAAGGAAACAGAACCTTCAAGACAGAACAGAAATGCAAACTTCCAGACTGTGGCAGCAGGCATAGGTCGAAGCCAGATTCAGTCCAAGGGCTGAGAGAAAAGGGCATTAAGTCCCCATCACTAACGCAGAAGCCACCTCCAATAGCCAATTGCTAGAAAAGGGAAAATCAGTTTTTTCTAAAAGAATCTCACTGGGGATATAAATCCCAGTTAAAGACAGGCTCATGCCAAGCAGTAGATGCCAACATCAAACAACACAATGGTATTTATGGAGATCCTTTGTTGTATAATGCTTTCTTTGGGCATTTTTATCCAAAAGACATTGTCTTTTGCTTATTTTTAATGGTTTCTGATTTTGTGTTTTTATGAGGTAAATAGGTGTGTGTGTGTGTGTGTGTGTGTGTTGTGCTTTTTGTTTGTTTTGTTTTATTCTGGTTTGTTTTCATTTCCATCCGTTTTCTGAGGTAAAGGCAGAATGGAGTTGGATGGATGGGTAGGTAAGGAGGGTCTAGGAGGAGTCAGGGAAGGAGGGGTCAGGGAAGGAGGATGTAGGAGGAGTCAGGGAAGGAGGATGTAGGAGGAGTCAGGGAAGGAGGATGTAGTAGGAGTCGGGGAAGGAGGATGTAGGAGGGATGGGGAAGGAGGATGTAGGAGGGGTCAAGGAACGGGAACAGTGATCAGAACTACTCTAGGAAAAGAAATATTTTCAATAGAAAAAGCTAAGGTACAATCTATAGACAATAGGCACAAATAAGAAATTACAAATATAGTATAATATGCGCAATTCAATATAGATAGATAACTCTGACTGCCCTGCAAGCCATGGCTTCCTGATGACAAAGAAGAAGTGGCTAAAGAATCCAAACAAGTGAAAATGAGGACACTGGCAGAAAGAATGTAAAGAATCAAGAAATAGTCAAAAGGAAACACTGGGAGGGTAACATTCCCTCATAAGCGAATGTGAGAATAAAAACAAGCATCACGGGGAGTGAGGGGTCTACAAAAGGCATTAGTTCCCAGAGTAAATGGGACAGCCATATGAAGGTAGCCAGTAGGCCTGCGCATTAATCTGTCTCTGCTGAAGGAAAGGTCAGAGGTATCGATGGCAGCTGCAATCTTCAGAGGTGATCATCCATGTAAGGCACCACATAGAGAGGAGAGCAGGGGCTGCAGGAAAGAAACTTCAGAAATAACAGTTGAAGACAGTTAGACAAAACACACACACAATAGAAATGAAAAAGAAAGGTCAGACGAGTATGAAACTGGGGAATTTGGTCTCACCGGTGACAAGAAATTCTGTTCTTCAAAGAGAAACCAATAATTACATCAAGTAATGTAGATAAACTTACTCAACTTGCAAGAAGTAAAACTTAATGACTACTACCATGAATTTGAAAAGTCATTTCATAATTCTTACCAAATCACAACTATGCTGCATGGTCAGCCCTCCACAGGCAAATAGCTGTAGAAGAAAACTTGGCTAAAACTACAAGGTGGTTGTGGGTGGAGGGGGGGAATTGGTTTTGGTTTTGGTTTTCTTTAAAAGTGTCTCAGGCCAGCAAGACGGGTCAGCAGGTAAAGGCATGTCCCACCATACTGACAACCTGAGTTCAATACCTAGAACCCACAGGGTAGAGAAAGGGATCAACTCACACAGGTTATCCTATGGCCTCTAATCCCTGCTATGGCACACATGCGTGTGTGCTCACTCAAATGAAAAGACAATATATATATAAAGGAAACAGCATACTGCCTCTGTGTGGGCTCTGGACGGATGTGCTCTTGTCATTGTCCTCTAGCCAAGGCCACAGCCAGGAGGGAAGACCCAGAGCCCAGGCTTCTTTCTCACTGAGGCTGGCCTTTGAACTTTGGAATTCCAAAAGAAGGAAAATGATGCCCTTGTTGCTACCTGAGTTGTGCTTGCAGAGATGTATGTATTCTGTGGACATGAAGAAGCTACACATCATCTGCCTCCTTAGTCCTACGGTCAC
>JADRCH010000099.1:436698-535614 GCA_019843965.1 Rhynchomys soricoides | reverse complement strand
GGTACCCACCATACCCTTCCCATCCTTCCCTCCCAGGTCCTCAGGCTCAGCTCTTGCCAGGAAAGGGGGGAAGCTATGAAGAAGGAGAACCATGGCTTTCATTTTCTCCTGATGTCCTGATCATTAATGTATATGGGAGGATATACACAGAGTCTACACAAGTAACTGAGCAGCCATAGATTTGGGAATCTGCAGGGTGACTTGGAACTAATTCTAATAGATATGAAGGGACAACATGCTCTTACCTGCAAAGCTCAAACACAGAAAGTAAAAGTGACAGAAATGAAAGGAGAAAATAAAACCCAGAGCTGTGGGGACAACAGCCTTCCGGTCTCCATCTGGGGCCAGGGACCCCAGTGTGTGCTACAGAGCTCCATAACCAAATACTGCAGGGAGAAGGCTAGCATCCAGGGAGTGTGGACAAGTCTGTGAGTGGAGGTAAGACTGGCGCCACTGCTCAGCCGGACCCACCCAGAATCTGCAGAACTCTGGGACAGAGGAACAGCTTGGGACAGGAGCCTGCCAGTTTACACCTGAGGTCTGTGCCACGCAGCTCCATACCCAAATAGCCCAGGGTAAAAGTTACTCTCCCAGGAGTGTGGACAAGCCTATGATAAGGGGTAAGATCAGCACCTCTGCTCAGAGAGACCCATCCAGAACCCTCAGGACACAGGGACTGAAGAGTGGCCTTCTGATTTCCTTCTGAGGCCGGGGAGCTGATCCCACGACACAGGGCTCCATTCTCAGTGCCAGGAGAAAGCTGGTCTCCCAGGAGTGCCAACACACCTTTGAGCACAGGAAGATCACCACTTCTGTTCAAATTCCTCAATCAAGAGGGACCCTCGAAGAGCCATCAGAACACAGGAACCAAGGACAGCTGGGGATAGGATCCTTCTGGTTTCTGTCTGCACCCCAGAGCTGATCCTGTACCATAGCTCTCCAAACCCAAATTCCTCTCAGAGAGAGTTGGTCTCAAAGGAGTATTGACACAGAGGCTTGCAGGAGGAACAAGCCACAGTCAGAGAGAGCAAGACCAGCTAACACCAGAGATAACCAGATGGCGAAAGGCAAGGGCAGGAATATAAGGGAACAGAAACCAAGGCAAATTGACATCACCGGAACCCAGTTCTCCTAACACAGCGAACCCTGGATAGCCCAACACACCAGAAAAGGAAGACTCATAAAATCACTTCCCATGATGATGATAGAAGACTTTAAGGAGGAAATAAATAACTCCCTTAAAGAAATACAAGAGAGCACAAGTAAACAGCTAGAAGCTCTTAAAGAGGAAATACAGGAAAACACAATCAAACAGGCAAAGGAAATGTACAAAACCATCCAGGATATAAAAATGGAAATAGGAAACAATAAAGAAATCACAAAGGGAGACAACCCTGGAGATAGAAAGAGATTAGGAGTCATAGATACAAGTATCACCAACAGAATACAAGAGATAGAAGAGAGAATCTCAGGTGCAGAAGATACCATAGAAAACATTGACAGAAGAGTCAAAGAAAAAGTAAAATGCAAAAAGTTCCTGACCCAAAACATCCAGGATATTCAGGACACAATGAGAAGACAGAACCTGAGGATAATAGGTATAGAAGAGAGTGAAGATTCCCAACTTAAAGGGCCAGTAAATATCTTCAACAAAATCATAGAAGAAAACTTCCCTAACCTAAAGAAAGAGATGAACATAAAGATTCAAGAAGCCTACAGAACGCCAAATAGATTAGACCAGAAAAGAAATTCCTCCCATCACATTATAGTCAAAACACCAAATACACAAAACAAGGAAAGAATATTAAAAAGAAGTAAGGGAAAAAGGGCAAGTAACATATAAAGGCAGACCTATCAGAATTACACCAGACTTCTCACGAGAGACTGTGAAAGCCAGAAGATTCTGGAGAGATCTCATACAGACCCTAAGAGAACACAAGTGCCAGCCTAGGCTGCTATACCCAGCAAAACTCTCAATTACCATAGATGGTGAAACCAAGATATTCCATGACAAAACCAAATTTACACAATATCTTTCCACAAACCCAGCCATACAATGGATAACAGACGGAAACCGCCAACACAAGGAAGGAAACTACACCCTAGAAAAAGCAAGAAGATAATCTTTCAACAAACCCAAAAGAAGATAGCCACACAAACAAAAATAACATCAAAAATAACAGGAAGCAACAATCACTATTCCTTAATATCTCTTAACATCAATGGACTCAATTCCCCAATAAAAAGACATAGACTGACTGACTGGATACATAAACAGGACCCAGCATTTTGCTGCATCCAGGAAACACACCTCAGGGTTAAAGACAAATACTACCTCAGAGTAAAGGGTTGGAAAACAATTTTCCAGGAAAATAGTCCCAAGAAACAGGCAGGAGTAGCCATTCTAATATCAGATAAAAATCAATGTTCAACCAGAAGTCACCAAAAAAAGATAAGGAAGGACACTTCATCCTCATCAAAGGAAAAATCTACCAAAGCTGTTAAAAGGAGAAGCTGAAAAATCAAGGATGAAGAAAACATGAACATCAACTCTCAGGATGTATGTACTATCTAGACACATTCAGCAGAAGCAAAATACACACAGAATATTCACCAAGACACTGCACAATGTGAGACATAAAGCAAAATGTACTGGGAAGGCTGGAAATCACATACAGTATAGCCTGTCGATTAGAAAATTACAAATTGGATGAAGATGTCAGGAAAATTCCAACCATTTGAGATTTAAACAATAAGTGACTAAAAAGACATCCAAAAGAAATGTTAACTAGGAATTACAAAATATTTCCAACTGCAGAGTAGTGGTGGCACATGTGCTTAATCCCAACACTCAGGAGACAAAGTCTGGGAGTTCTCTTTGCGTTCAAGGCCAGCCTGATCTACAGAGCAAGTTCCAGGACAGCCAAGTCTACCCAGCTACACCCGGTCTCAAAAAAAAAAAAAAAAAAAAAAAAGAAAAGAAAGAAAACAAATTTCCAACTGAATGAAAATGAAGTATCTAGTTATCTTTTCTGTTACTGTGATAAAACCGAGGCAAAGAAACTTGAGGAAGGAAAGGGTTTATTTGACAAAACAATAGCAATCTATCATAGAGGGAAGCCAAGGCAGGAACCCAGAGGCAAGGATGGAAACAGAGGAAAATCTCTTACTGCTGGTTCCCCAAGGCCTGCTCAGCTTGCTTCCTTATACAACCCAGAACCACCTACCCGGGAACCGCACCACTCACAAGGGCTGGGCCCTTCCCACAGGAACCACCAATCAAGAAAAATGCCCTACAGACCTGCCCACAGGCAATTCCTCAAGTGAAGTTCCTTCTTCACACTCCAGTATGTATCACCCGGACCAAAACTAACCAGCACAGGAAGACATCAGTCAGCTATGACACTATCACATTCCTCAAATAGAAGCTTAAAGCATGAGGTTTCTATATTAGCGACCAGTATTTTAAGTTTCTTCCTTAAGAAACAAGAGAATAAATTTTAAAAGGCAGAAAATAATTTTTAAAAGCCTAATATACGTATAGAAGTACACAATAAATATAGTCACTAGTAAAAATATTGGTTCTTTGAATAATCAGTAACATTGACATACTTCAACCAGACTAAAAAAAAAAAAAAATTACAGAGCACAAACTATCATTATCATCTTTGAAAAAGAGAATTAATTCAGCCTACATTAGAAAGATAAGAAAATACTAGAAGCAACATTAAGTCTTTAAATTCAAAAACAAAGTTTTAAAAAGAATTTTTTTGAAAGATAAACTAGTAGGACTCGCTTAAATGAAAAGAAGTGGATTACTTGAACAGTTGTTTATTTAGTAATAGATATTGCAAATGAGAATGAGAAATGAGCACACAGACTGTCACCATCATCAGGCACCAGGGGAAACTGCTGATTTCTTCTAAGGTTATAAACATAGTACATGATCCCCTTCTAAGCAAATGTCTACAAAAAAGAACAATAAGCAAATGCTCACTGTGACCTTATTGGCAGTATAACTGCAAAGAAGGAAGAACCAAGCCTTCTGTAGCATTGTTAAAATACTAAGGCAGACAGTCCAACACACTGTGAGACTCTATAACGAGAACTCGACCTGAACTGTGGCTCAGGTATCTGATAAGTGTTTGTCAAGACCAATGACAGAGGAAGAACGGTAGCCACAAATGAGCAGAGGGGGGTACAAAAAGGTGGTCCAAATTATGACTGTAGTATATGCATGATTATAATTACTTTCAAATATCAGACTTTAACCTTAAACCTGGAATATCATATTCTGTATATATCATGTATCCAGCCGAAACATGAAAGGTACTTATCATACGTACTTCTACATCTGCATGGTTTGCCAAGCACTTTTACTTAATTGTCCCTTGAACAATACCTGTAAACAGATATCAAATAGTAAAAGCTAATTACTTACACAAACTGGCAGTGCTAAGAGGTGATGGCTGTCATTCTAACCTATTTCTCCACAGGAAAACCCCAGGCAACAAAGAGCAGCCGCTAACGGAAAGGCCCCATGCCATCCTCTAGCACTGCTGCAGGCCAGTGTTTGTTTTGTAGCTGAGCTGCTATTTGTGGGTCATCAAACCCACTTAGTGGATTAGATCACCATCAAGTATTGGAGAAGAGTGAAGAAAAGTAGAAAGAAATGGAGGGGAATAGATCAGAGTTCATTACACTGAGAAACATCACATACTGGTTATAAAAACTTTGGTTCCAACTGAGAATCAGCCTGTAGGTTTATATGGGCTGAAACACAAAAGCAAACGTTACCCTCTACCATGAGTCCTAGTAAAAAAAAAAAAGACATTTGAATACCATTGAAACAACCAAAAGTGGGTAACAGGGGAAAAATTGTTAAACATGTATCCTTATACAGCGGCAGAAAAGAAACAAGGAATCCAGTAGAAATGCTGAAAACAGCTGTGAGAAACAACTGGAAACTTCCTAAATGCCAGAAGAACTCTGAAAGGCCATCTGGGTAATTCAGCATGAATTACACCAGGTCCAACTCTTCCTCCTCACTCTCCCGCGCACATCGCCTGCTCCCCTCTCACCCTTCCACGCCCTACCTCTTTACCTCGGAGGAAAACCTTACCAACCCAAGTCTTCAAAGGAAACAGTGCTGCATTGGTTCATTACTTTAGCACCGAGACCTGCTCTCTTAAATGTGGAAGGTGTTCACATCTGTCTTCAAAGGGCACTGCATGAAGTTTAAGGAGAAACCAACATTGCAATAATCCTTTGTTCCTAAAACAAGACTGATGCCTACCAAATTCAATTCTGACAACTCACAAAATAGCTGGGAATCCAGAAGTCCCCTTGCAGACCTTTAACAAAGCAACCTAAAGGGATGGCTTATTTCCCCTGTATGGTAGGAGAGGGGTGTGACATGCGCATGCGTATATAGGTTCACTTGCCCAGCAGAGGCGTGTGGAGGCCAGCAGTTGAGTTGGGGTGTTTTCCTCTATTTCTCCACCTTATTTTTAAGTTAAAAAAAAAAAAGTCCCAAGGGTTTACGTGTCTCCACCCATTTCCCCTGACTTTGCATCCCTGACACCAGGCTTACTGACTTAAGCTCCCTCACGCAGCTTTTAGGGTGCTGGTGATCTAAACTCAGATCTTCACACTTGCACAGGAAAGCACTTTATCCCCTGAACCATTTCCCTAGCCACAGGGCAGGATTTCTAACACTGGTGCTGCTACAGTGTCTATAGTGTCCATGTTTCTAAGATAGAAGATACTGTTGCTTTAATGTAGGACCACAGAAAATTGCTATTCTGACTTTTCTCCTGTTCTGCCCAAAAACAGCTATTCACATTAAGAAATTCTGCATTGAAGAACACATGGAGCATACATGCTTTCAAGAAGCCCAAAGCTAACTACAACCAGCCTGCCAGCGCGGCATCAAGGCATCAGCAGCAATGCTTCCCTTGAAAGACACCCTTGAAAGAGCCCTCAAAATCTCCCGGCACCCATTCCCCTGTCATAGTTCAGCCATCACACATGCACCTCCCTGTCCAGCCCCACAGCAAATGTGGCACACTGTGTTTCTGTCTGCACACCAAGAGGCAATTATAAAAAGAGACGAGAAGGACAGGAAAGCACAAAAGGGGGAGCAGCGCTTCGATATGCTTCAGACTATATGGAAGCCACCAGAACCCCAAGAAAACGACAATATAACAAGCTGAGCTTTACAAATAAATCACCAAGCAAGTGCTTAGCTTATCAAGGCCACAGAGCAAGGCAGGAGGGAAGCTCTGACTGTCAACAAGGCTCTCATGCCTCCAAGTGCACTGCTCTTTCCCTGTATGTCACCAACACGGAAAAAAGGAAGCGTTTTTCCTCCTGTTCAAGACAGTCATGCTCATTCTCCTCCTCAAAGACAAAGAGTGGAGCTAGATGCCCAATTCAGACTGCCAGTTCATCCTTCTCCGGACCAATGCCCCAGCCTTCGCAGAGGACAAGACAAATCACAAGGTCAGAAAAGTGCCAAGGAGAAGCTGCAATCAGGTACCCAGGTGAAGAGAGATGAGCTAGCCACCCAGGAGACAGCCATGTGCACAGCCGAGATGAAAGTGGGATCAAGGCAATGGGGACCAGGCAGGTAGAAGGTCAGAATAACTGGGCCAACATCAGAGAAAACTGTAAGGCTTACTACAGCGTCAGGACATGCAGCTTATGCCCGCGATATCATCAGCCCTCAAGAGACTGAGGCAAGTAAACTGCTTTGAGTTTAGGATCAGTGAGATCCAGACTACCAAGTGAGACCCTATCCAAAAAAAAAAAAACCGTAAAAGACGTGTCAAGTGCTTTAGAAAAGTATGAAACATGTATTGTCTCACCGTCTCTACCTTCCAAAAGCTTAAGCTGGTGAGAACAGAAAATAGTGCCACGTTAAAGATGCACATAGCTACCAAATATTTTGATCTTGCCAAAGTCAAGCATAAGACGAGAAGTAGAAGCAAGGAATGGGAGCAGGAAGGAGAAAGAACGAAAGTTTCACTGGGGAGGATCCATCATTAACACAGCAGACCCAAGGATGATTTCTAGAATGATCTATTAATGCTACCCCATGACTGTTTCTAAACTGAAGTAAAGGCTGTGGCTTTGGAACGTGCTGAAAGAAAAGCCCACTGTGTCTAAAGTCTGAGTAAACCTCAAAAATACATAGATCATGGTCTATATGAAAGGAAGGATCCATGATGTCCAAACCCCAGCCTACAGTTGGCACATCCAAGGAGAGGATAGACTCAGCACAACACAGATATCATAAACCCCCTTACAACATCAGGGTGCTGTGTGCATGGCGTGTGTGTGAATAAGTGTGAATGTGTGTGCACGGAGGCCAGAGATCAACTTCAGGTGTGCTCCTCTACGTTCTCCATCTTAATTTCTGAGACAAAGTCTATCACTGAACCTGGAGGTCACCAATTAGGCTTAATAGGTTTTAAAGGTATCTGCCTGTCTCTGCTGAGGTAACGAATACACACCATCACCTGAAGCTTTTTATAGCCGTGCTGGGATCCAACTCAGTCCTCATTCCTACATAGCAGGCAATTTACCAGCTGAGCCATCTCTTTATCTTTAATCCATGTCATACGATTTTTGTTCTAATATGTTTTGCAACTTGAACATGTTTGATTCATAAAACATTATGAATGAACCTTGAACACATTACCCTAAAAGAAGAAAGTCATTCTTTTTTAGTTACCACAGACTATTCCAATTATTTGAAATATCAAAAACAGGCAAATCATAGAGTAGACTGGTGGTTACCCGGAGCTGGTGGGCTGAAGGGAAATAAGCAGCATTTACAGGTACAGAGCTTTCTTCTGAAGATTTTGGAGATGTTCTAAAATAGATTATAGAACATAGGTGGGCAATTTTTGTGAATATGCTAGAAACCACTTAATTATAAACTTTTAGTGGGTGAAATGAATGCTATGTAAATTGTATCTCAATAAAGCTAGAACAACACAGTACATTCTCGTAAAATCCAAATATGAGACATAAAAATTACAGTTGGTTTTATTGCTGACTTTAAGAAGCCATTCATTTATGGAGGCTGAGTATGCATCTTAGTGGTTAACATGATTATCCTGGGTTCAATTCTCACAACCTCAAAAAAACAGAGGTGGGGAGGGGAAGAAGACATTCACAAAAGTAAGAGCCAGAGCAGTAAGTGTATGGGAATTGAAAGAAAGCAGAACAACATTCAAGCTACAGTGGATCAGGCCCCCTTGGACAAGGTACTAGACCCTTCTCAGCTTCCATGCCCTCAACTGTAAAATAAAAATAATATATACTGACAGGGAGAGAAGCTACTGTATAACCTATGTCAGTGTTCCAGATTATTGTAGTTCTGTAAGCACTGGGCTGGTCACGCCCATCTGACGGTACAGTCAATAATGAAATGCATATAGAAGGGCATATACTGCACAGCCTACACTGTACGGCCACTGTAGCAGACCATACCATTGTGGTTCATACCTAAGGAGAAAATAACCTAGTTCTCTGTGTGAGCGCATGTGTGGATGTGTGTATACGCTCACTCACGCGGAGGTCAAAGGTCAGCTTCAGGTGTCATCCTCTATTGTTCTCCATCTATGACAGAGTAGGCTCTGAGCCTGAATTCACAATTAGAATAGATTAGGCTGGGTTTTATGGACACCTGCTGGTGTTAGGTGTCATGACTATGTACAACATTGCTGAGAAAAAATACTAAATACATAAATACTTTGCTTTTTTAGATACTTAGGCTAAAAAAAATGTTTTTCTTAAGATACTTACTATTCAGGAAAATATACCAACACGATAGTTCAATTTTGAAACGTGAAATTTTCACGTCAAGATCTATGTCTCTTTCATTTTCACATACCTACCTTATCTGGGTGCTAAAACCAGCACTCTGGACACTTAAGGTGACAAGCATCCTGACTACACTCCACTTTGCACTTGCTGTTAGTGATGCTGAATACCAAAGCTGGCTGGGGAGGTTCTGGGCTTTTCCTCTCCATTGTGCTCACAGATTCTTCATATTTGCATTACGTGTGGCTGGGACTGTTATCACTCCTTTAGCATTAACTTGTGTGTTTGTGTATAAAAGTGTAATTCTCATGAAGAATCATTTGACCTCACGGCTAAGGCATTAGTTACTGAGAAGAAGTCCTCCTACAGACGGGAAAGTAAAGCAGGTGTGCCTGCTTCTCAGTTCTAAACAGAATTTCTCAAATCCACGCATGGCATTTCAACCTGGCTCACTTTAATTAGCAACTACATTTTTCTAGCAAGCCACCATGTCGTTAGCTGCTTTTCCTACCTCTTTTTGAAATATGCAACTCATCTTCAAAGAATGAGAGCTGATTTGAATGATTCAAAGTTGACTAACAATTTGTAATTAAACAAAATTTTTATATTAACATATTGAATATTCCTTTTCATAGCATACAAGCAACAATTTAATGTATTTTACCAGGTCTAGCTCTTATGTTAGCACTATAAACACATTCTTAGCACATGCTGGCTTTGGCATTTTCAACGATGTTAATATAGCATGCCAAGAGCAGTACACAGTTAAAATACATGACAAAGGGAAAGTTAAAGATAGCCTTACCACATCATCTGTCAGTGTTCTAATATTTAAATGCTGCAAATTAAAAAAAAAAAATCAATCAGTAATTTATAACACCTTTTTATTTTAGTTAATTAATATATTCTATAATGCTAACTTGAGGTAATTAAATTCCTGACAATGCAATAAAAGTATATTATGTATTGTTTTAATCTATTTGTCAAGAAGACAGACAAAAGTTACCCTGTATGCAATAGTTTTAAATATTTACTAAAATCTCTTGGTTTTATGAACCTCACAAACTAGAAACGTAACAGGGGTACAATAAATATATCCTCTCAGTTAACAATTAGTATTATTCAATACCCAGACTCACACCATAATGATATAAAGATTTAAATATGGCTTTCAGAGATTTTTTTGTATTATAAAACACTGTAACTTTAAATTTACCATTAGTTTGCAGTGTAATAGATAATGAAGTACTTTGCTGCCTTAATGAACTTAAACAATTCTAGGAATGACGAAGAGTCTACTGGAATGATTATCTGCATCTTTAATAACACTTTGATTTATCGCCAATGGTGACAGTACACTTTTCAATTTCATTGTAGCTTATTTGAGACCTCTTTAGCTGATTTCCTTTCTAGACAAACAAGGCCACTTTAGAAAATGAATAAATTAGTTTCACACTAAGCATAGTTCAAAAGAAAAAAGTATTTAGGAAGAAAAATCCCTGTTTTAGTAATCAAGGGCAGGGCAGCAATTTGTATTCAGGTAGTTGTATTCAATTTCCAATTCTCCTTCCTTATTCATTGGAGCATTCGAGCTTTCAAAGACAGAAAGGGTCAAACATTTTTAAACAGGAAACTAGATCTATTCATTCACAGTTATAAAGGAAAACGTGCTAACAATTGTCATCTAACACGTAAGAGTTACATAGTTAAATTTGACATTTATTGAACAGAATAAAATTTGAACTCGTTTCAATCTACTGGAACAGCTTCATATTCATTACTTTACTGTAATGATGATCTCTACTGAAAATTTGTCTGTATAAATAGTACTCCATTGTAAATGCCTCTACAACATGTCTCTTCCTAATGAAGGGGAAAAAATGCACCTGAAAGAAACATAAATAAACTGTGTATACCAAGAGAAGGTGGTCACTTAATGACCATGATTGGTCACTCCACTAAGTTTCAGACTCAATAACCTGCTGAATTAAAACAGCTTACTGTGACCTAAGAAAAGGCAGTAATAATACTCATCTATGTAATACTGTTGAAAATCTTGGTATATAAAATATGGTTTTTAATAATACTACTGTGTAATCATTAACAATCCTATAAAGTTCACCACTAGTGTCATCCCAGAGACAGATACTACAATTAAATACCAAAACTATGCAGTTCTCAAAGAAGGCGCAAATCCTATCTGCTTCACGTGTACCTTCAAAAGAACAGGTCTATGCACATTGACTTTGGTTAAGTAAATCTACTTGCTATTATTCTACAATGGGAGGTATGACCCCAATTACAACTCAGCTGGCTCCTAAAAGGGGTCATTTCAAGCACCTGTGACAAAGGGATGCATCAGGTTCTGACAGTAGCATCCCATATGGTCTAATTCTTAAAAAGCAAAGTCAAGGAAATCAAGTATACAGGTGAAATCCTAGTGCACAATGTACGAACCCAATAACCTACTAACCCAGTGGTAAACTACCAACAGGAGCTGTTTCAGGAAAACACCACAAAAGTGACAGCTTTGATTTATTATATCATTTTTATGTGCATTAGTATTTTGTCTGCATGTGAAGGTATCAGATATCAGAGAACTAGAGTTACAGACAGTTGTGAACTACCCTGTGGGTACTAGAAATTGAACTTGAGTCCTCACAAAGAACAGCCAGTGCTCTTAACTGCTGAGTCATCTCTCGTGCCTCAAGTGGGAGATTTTTAAGAGCAAATAATGAAAACAGACAATTTTAAGAGCAATAAAAAGTTATGACCTAAAACCTATAGAGGGGGTATAGAAGATCACTATGCTGGTGGTATCTATAATCCAAATACTTGTGAGGTAAAGGATAAGGGATTAGGAATTTATTGCCCAGTCTAGAATACATAACAAGTCTGAGGGTTACCCTGGGCTAAAGACATGGATTTTGGATCTTGTTTAAAAAAAAAAAAAAAAAAAATTCAAAACAGAAGTCATATAAGAAATAAAAGTCACATGCTATAAAACCAAAAGATGCAAACACATGTACATGTCTTCAAAGGCCAAAAACTGGGTAGCCTTTTAAATTAGAATTATATGCTGAATGTGTTAGCACACAACCAGAAATCTAGTACTTAGGAAACTGAGGCAAGAAGACCATAAGATCAAGGCCAGATTGGACTACATTGCCAGAAAAGCCTAAATAAATAAGTAAACTGTACACACAACTTTTATCTAAGTGGGCAGTCACTCGTGTAAAAATCAGGTATCGTTTTCCATCTTCCTAGTTCTGAGTTTGTTTTCTTAAGCTACAAAGTAATTTAAATACTTGTCCAACGTTTGATCTTAGACTATAAAGGTAGGTATAAACCCAGAGCCAGCATATTATTAAATACACAATTTATACACCGAAAAATGTGATAAATCAAAACAGAATCATAAAGCAAGGTCAGGAAACAGAAAAAGAAACCTCAAGAGCTGAAGGTACGAGAAGCGAAACAGAGCCAGAGGAAAGAAGACAAGAAGCTTGGGTCAGGTTCATTACTCCTGCTCTTCACCCCCCTATCGACTCCCCTCCAGCAGGACAGGCTAGGGGGGTTCAGAATGGTGGCAGAGGCAAGGGCTGATGCCAATCCTGGAGCTATTGACTGACAAGGGGACAGCTAGAAACCTGACCTTAGAAATCTGTTGCTGTATCAAAACAATAAAGTCAAAACATGCCTCATTTCAAAATGTGACTTTCTCAAACATTATTATTCCTCTCCACGTGTAAGCATTGAAACTCTGAGAAGACCTGAGCTCTGGCAATTTCGTCAAAAAATTGTAATGTCTAAAAACAGACCCTTCAAACCTAAAGGAAAAACACATAGGCACTACTCAGCAAATACAAAACTTTCTGTAGGATACTTGACTGGTGTGTGTGTGTGTGTGTGAGAGAGAGAGAGAGAGAGAATGGTGTGTGTGTGTGATGTGTTTATACGTAGGACATGTGTGCACAAATACATGCCACAATAGGCATCTGGTGGTCAAAGAACAGCTTCAGATGTGAGTCCTCACCTTCCACCGTATTGCTCATCAGTGTGTTTACCCAGCTAGCCTGACCATGGCCTCAAGAGATTCTCCTGCATCTCTCGGACCCTGACCTTTGTGCCACACAGCAAGGTAAAAACACCAGGGATTACAGACTCACACTATGTCAGCTGGCTTACATGTGTTCTCTGGGTCCAACGTCTTGCTCTCAACCTGCAGAAGCAGCATTTTGCCCAATGAAACATCTCCGCAGTCCTCGATGTTAATATTCAATTTGCGTTTTATCATTATTAAGCTCCCACTGTCTGGAGGCCTGTGAGTCTGGCTTATACACTTAAAATGAAGACTATCTGCTGCCTTAAAATTGCAGCAGGCAAAGAACTCAAAACCCTCAGAGAACAATGTGGGGGTCTGACCTTACTTCTGTACATAAAAACAAGAGAGAATCTCCTAAATTGTTAAGGGGAAAAAACTGTGTAACAAAGATCTATTATGCTGGTACTGGAGGGGCTGGCTAACCAAGACACATTTAAATGAAGCACTTGTGCTTCCTAGCCAGCAACAGCAGCTTTTACCATCTTCCAAGTGAAAGTGAGAACTGCATGTGTCAATCAGTTCATGAAGCAGCACTAGCTGCATCTACTTCAAGAACTGAAAAGCTAAGGCTTACATCGAAGCAGCTAAGAACACCATGAAAAAAAAGAAAACCTAACAACCCAATAATAACTATTAGAGTTGTATTTACCCATTTTTAAAAAAGTAAATAAAAACTTAAAATCATACAGTTCTAGAAATTAATGTGACTGTTTTACATTGGGTGTGTGACCTGATGTGTTCTTGATGCTTTCTAGCAGTGGACCAGAATAACATTGCTGATACTAAAATACACACAGCTCTGTACATAGGACCGCTGGTAATTGTCTAAACGGTAGCTGAAGGCCATAAAGATTCTTTTTCTAAGCCAAAGCCTCACCTTTCTGCTTGGTCCTATGTTCAACTTGCTAATTCTATTTTCTACCTTAAAAGTAAGGGGCATGACTTACAGATAGGTAACAATGCTTTCTACTAATGACAGTTCCTAGGACAAATGGTCAAGAGGGTCACTGTGGAATTAAAAGAGAAAAAAGGGGCTTTTATAGGATTTTCTTCAAAAGAGCATAGGATCCAAGAGAGAGGGAAAAAAGTAGAAACACAGAACACAGGTCTCTATACTCCCATTTAAGCAATGCATCAAAACTTTTATTGAAGATAGTGCATGCTGTCAAAAGATAGATTTAGAACTTTCAGAGCATACTGTTAAATGCTGTGAATATCAAGAGGGATGAAGACACAATTCCAAGAAAAATAACAAAGTCAGATAATATAGAGACAAAGACAGACAAGTGTGGAATACACAAGGCACCACCATGCACACCCCAGAGGAACTTGCAAAGAAAAAACATTCCAAGCTATAGTCCAAACCAAAGCAATTTTTATAGTTAGGATATGCAGCCACCAGACCTCAATGTCATTGAGAGCATGACAGCCATCAAGTACCAAACTAGGAGGACTAGATCAATTTGTTGTTTTCATAAAGCCAAATATGACATAATTTACATTTGTACAATTTAATCCAGTAGCTTTCCATCATTTAACTGGGCTACTGAAGGATAGGCAGCAGGACACAGCTGTAAGAACACCATCAAAGCAGCCTGACTCAGTTACACATCCCAGAAACTGGACCTTTCAGATCAGCTGGTTTTCAGCTTGTTGGTATGCACAGGAATCACACCATGCTTCTGAGAAAATAGATTACAAAACCCCAGGCTCCCAAGAGCCTTGTCAGTGGGTCTAAGGAGGGACTTAGGAACTCATATGCCTGGTGTGTACTCTGTGATGCTGGTGCTCACCCAGACCCACACAAGACACTCTGCTCTAGCACTGACCATCCAACGTTGCCTCCATCTGCCTCTCAATCTTTCATAAGATGTGTTTTAAAAGACTTGTAAACAAGTCACATGAAAGGTATAGAAAGAAAGAAAAGAACTTCAAAGAAGTGAGAAACAAGGAGCTAGAATAGTTAGGGCAGACTCTGACATCAGTAAGAAACAGGAACCTGTTAATCCCTAAGAGCGCTCAACAATGTCTGCTGTGTAAGATGAATCCAAGTCCCACTCTTTCGAATGCTTATCCAAGTGCTAAGGTACATTTCATCTACAAGCATACATGTAATAAAAGTTGGAGAGGTGGTCGGGCATGGTGGCGCATGCCTTTAGTCACAGCACTCAGGAGGCAGAAGCCAGCAGATCTTTGTGAGTTTGAGGCCAGTCTGTTCTACAAAGTGAGTTCCAGGACAGCCAATGCTGTTAAACACAGAGAAACTCTGTCTAAGAAAAAGGAAAGGAACAGAACAGAACACAAGGCAACACGAGAGAGGGAGGGAGGGAGGGAGCTGGAGAGATGGTGCAGCAGTTAAGAACACATAGTGCCTTCTCATCATAAAATCTGGCTGCTTACAAGACCTATGCACTTCAGTTTCAGGGATTCAACCCCTATTTTTTGGACTCTGGGTATCAGAATGCACTCACATGTTGCACACACACATACACAATCTAAAAAGTAAAGTAAAAATCTTAGAAACGAATACATTTAATACCTACATAATTGAGTATTACACCAAATCATGACATGAGACAGTATGGTAACACCTGCCAGTAGTCCTAGCATTCTGGAGAGTTTGGGCTAAAGAGCAAAAATAAAAACAGACACAACACTACTTGGTTCATAGGATATGAAATGGCAGCTTATTAAGCAAGCAAAGTAATGCCTGGAGGGAGAAACCCAAGGCTCAGTCTTCCCCTAACTGTATCTGTGGTTGGAGAAGACACGTTACAGTGTTGTTCATATTTGTTTTGAAGTCTTTACACAGGTAACAGGAATGTGGACTTTAACCTAATAACATTTCTAATCCACATGCCTGTGTTTATCTTAATGTCAACACCAATTATAAAGAGTATGAAAATAAAATATTGCTTCTAACCCTGTCACTAAACACACCTACCGGGTCATCTCCCAGGCAATCACAGAACTACAAAACAAAAGTGAAAATAGCACTCTTCAAGGTCTCTGGATTTAACATCTCAAAAAGGTACAAAAATAACAGTGGCTTTCCTACCCCTCAGGGCAAGGGTAAGGCTGGTTCTCTGATAACAGGAAGAAAAACTTTTAAGTTGACTGGCCCTTTGTGCGGCTACAGAACGTGTTTTTAGTCTGCACGGAGAAAAGTCAGAGCTGTTAGAGATTTCTCTACAGTCTCTTTTAATCATTCATTCACACTGTAATCCTGACTGGCGCAGAAAGACAATCACACCATCCCTTAAACAGGCTTTGCTTTTGTCCCAGAGGACCATGCCTCGCTCTTCCATAATCTCTATTCTGTGGGAAGAATTTAGAAGAGGGCAGCATCCAAGAGACTCCAAAAGACGCTAGGAAAAAATGCATTTAATGATGGTCCAGCAGAGTTTTCAATACGATCAAGGCATATCCCTGCTAAAAAGGCCCACATCTCCTGAAAAAACAGCCAAGAAGAACAACGTTTGTTTAGACCTCCTCCTGATATTACACATCGCTGTACCTGCGCACCTAGCAAGTTATCTTTTAGAAATTCAAATGTAACAATGTAACTGTATTCTTCTCTCAATGAACTCATTCAAAAGCTAAATACAGAAGCTAATTCCAGTAATGCAGTTTTAAGTCCTATTTTCAGATTTTTCTCTTCAGCTGCGCCTGTTCTTTAAATCTATACTATCAGATCAAAAGCACTTCTACGGTGCATCCGGGAAAGCCGCTAGTCAGGCCTCTGAATCACTTTACAAATGGGTTCAGTTCTAGGTTAAGAGCAGGGTTCCGTTCCGTGAGGGTTTCCATCTGGGGAGGATGAAAGGCAAAGATCTGCTCTAAGGGATAACAGCTGGTTCCAGAGCAGCCAGTACACCATGGAGCTCGCCCAGCCCAGCAGCCTGGCCCCAGGAGAGCGCTCCCGCCTAGTAGGAATTCAGAGTGAATATTGCTAAGGCCAACACAGCACCACGTATTGTTTCACACACACTCGAGGAGGATTCTGCTTCTATCCCAGCATCACCTGAAGGAAATGTGATCAGACTGAGTGGGTGAAATGAGCAAGACAAGCCCAATGCACATTCTCTATAACCTGCAAATCCAAGCAACAGTCACTGAGAAACAGCATACACATGGAGAGGGTTACACACAAGTGTGCAACATCACAATACTACTCTAAAGAGCTAAAACTGCTATCAACGTAGTTTCCCAAAGCAGGACAACGAATGAGCCATAGTGTTAGTGCACAACAGCCCTGCTCTCCTGGACACACCGCAGAAGCCAACCAGTCAGGAGCAAGGGCAGCAGATGGCAAGACTTTCATTCCTGGACACCATTTTGTAGGACAGCTGATTCAGGGCCGTTTATAAAGAAGAGTGAGAGGTCAGGTGGGTGGCTCTCTTCTCACTTGTGGTTAAATGAAGCACATCTTAATCACCTAGTTACACCACGGTTTTCAGTTATGCAGATCTCAAGAACCAAAATGATTTTCCTCAGTCTGTTCTTGTCACTGATTAGGTTATCTACATGCGGTTCTGAACACATTCCATGACAGACAGGCTGAGGTGGGTGCGGGGAGCTGTCCTATTGTAATCATGTTGATCACTTAACTTACAGTAACAAGCGTGGTTCACCTGATTAATGACAGGGGCCAAATGATGCTAGATAGGGGGTTGTGGAGCACAAGATATGATCTCAGTATTCTCACTCAATAGCCCTCCTGTGTGGTATATACACAGCAAAATGCTTACAATATGGTGCATGGGGCGGGCTGTATTTAAAACTATAAGCAGTATAATTACAGTTTAATTGATGCACAATTTTTTGAAAAGACCAGAAACACGGATGATTTTATATATATATATATATGAATGAGATGTGAGATTTGAGGCAAGGTTTTCATAATCTTAGCCCAGCTGCATCGAATGCACATTTTTTACAAGAAAAAAAGCTCTATTGAATTTACAATAGATAAAACTTTTCACACTGATTCAAAACTAGTGTATTTTCTTTAGAAATAAAAATGTATGCACTAGTAAAAAAATAAATGGAGATCAAAAATATGTCTAATAAATAATGTAAGTAGATTTTTAATAGGCTGGATTTTAATGCATATTTTCCAGTGTGTCAGTATATATTAACCACATTATTCATTTGTTTTCTAATTCACATATAAATTAACCAATCTCAAAAAGCTCCTTGGTTCTGTGAATTATTGATGTTGTCACCTGCTAGAGACTTAATTCCAAGAAAAACAGACGAATCACTACATCACAAGCACAAATCCTTCTGACACAAATTCAATTTCTGTGGCAACAATAATATATTGACCTAGCTTATTTTTCTATTTTATGACACTTATTAATGGGACATATAAAATAAAAAATCTATCATTTTTTCCTTATTGTAAACATAAACAGCATCATGCCATCTTGAGAATGTTAAGGTAAACATCAACATGATGACTCTACGTTTCCATTACATGCAGTAATGTAAATGAGAACATGATTCCAAATATAGAAAGTGGAAGAGAGGATTTCTGAAGACCCTGCCTCAGAACATTGTTTCCACCACACAGTATAATCAGGCTGTCAACATGTGCACGACATTACATAAATACGAACAGTACTTACTCCCTCCCCAGGACCTTAGAGCCAAAGTGCTACAAACAATTAAAAATCAAAATAAAGAACTGGGGGAGGGGGTCAGTCGACTAAACATCCAATGACAAAATAGAGTCCCTACCTGCTAGCTGTATATCCTTAAACATGTGCCAATTAACATGCAGACCTCATAGCAATCATCTAAGACCAAAGTCAAATTTATAGCCATAGATAAGTTAAAGCTCACAGCACAGATCCATTCTTCTAAAAGAAAGTCCTAGAATATCCACTTACGTAAATGTTTATTAAACATGACTGTAGTCTGACAAGGTGTTCAGCAATAAAGTTTTATGATTTTGCTGTTTAACCTAGGAGAACTTACTTTCTATTAGTGAAACGTCTTAAAAATACAGGTAACATTACAGAGGACGTTGGAAGCTCATGAGTATTCTGTGAAATGACACGTAATGTTGTGACCATAAGGGAAACCTAGAATTTAGGAAGGGTTGCACAGTGCAATTTTACATATGAGGAACCGGGACTAGAGAGAGGAGTGGACAGTTAAGAGCACAGGCTTGGTCTTCCAGAGGCAGGTTCAATTCCCAGCACTCACACGAGGGCTCACTTCCATTGTAACTCCAGTCCCAGGAGTTCCACTTCTGAGTCCTGAGAGCACCTGCACACCCACGTACAGACGAATGCAGACACACACATAATTTACAAAATAAATATGGGAACTGGGACTAAGTGTGGGTCTGATGAGGAACTAAACAACCTAAGGACAGGTGGGCTACAAAGTTAGCTATCTGTATACGGGAGCAAGCTTTTCAGACACAAGAACAGCCAGAGCAGAGCCACTGAAAGAACTAAGACTGGAATCAGGTAGCAAGCCAGCCAGTGTGTAGACTCCATCCAGCACACAGCGAATGCAGCCGCAGCTCAGTCCTAGACCAACTTAAGGACGAGAGCCTTTATTCCTCTAGCTAGTCACAAATACTGTGCATGTGCAAAAAACACTTTACACACAATCAACCTAAATAATACATAATTCCATAATTCATGGTGGAAGGTTGCTCTTATGCTTAAATAATCATTTACTTCGGGGTCTTTGATGTGGCTTGTTTGGCCAGAGACATTTACTGCTTGTTTGGTTATGCTTCCAGAGTCATTTACCAAAGACATTAGAAATACTCCCCAAACACTAAAAGCCAATAAAAGCAATTTTGGGACAAACTCAGTTAATTCTGTAAACAAAACTGGCTTTTTAATGTAGGATTAGTCCAAAGGGCATAAGGAACAGCCAAGCATCTTTAAAGAAAAGAGAGTAAGGGCAAAATACTTAACAATAATTTAAACATAACTCCGAAGAGCCCTTAGAACTGTGCCCAGTATTTCTAAGCAGTTCTCTAGTCTTCACAGATAGCTCTGGCCATGAGGACTCTCAGCGAGCTCCAGACCAGCTGGTATCGCCCCTGCTCCAGCTCCAATACCTGCCTTCTGCAGTTACCAAGCCTAAATTATTGAAGCATCAACAGTTTATCCTCTGCTCAGTAATTCCATACAGAAGATACCCTAAGGAGAACGTATGCTCCCGCTGGCGATCAGTCTTGAACCAATGGATCTCCGACACCAAGAAGTTGAAATTCCCCAGGAATCTCATGCTGAGAGAAGGAAAGGGGGAGGGGTCTGAGACTTCACACAGTTCTGATAGTGTCAGATCACCTCGCTGGACAGACTGAAACTAAGACACTGATGGTGGGCAGGCCCACACTTTGCCAACAGCAGACATATGCATATGTTCTGCCTAACTCCAACCGAAGTCTCATATGCAGAACACAAAGGTGGACTTGGAGAGAACCAGTCATCGAGCCTCTTTTCTCCACGTCTCAGTGTGAGCACATCAAATCTATGGTTTTTTCTTTCACGATAAATTGCATCTTACATTGGCCTACTGAGGAGCCTAGCTGATTAGGGCTGGCAGAACCCAGGTTCTAACCCCAACAGTATGGCAAGAACCCACATCGAATGGACCAACCACAGCTCTTCATTCTCTCTGAGCTCTGACTCAGACTGCCGGGCCCTGTCCCTCTGCTCAGGCTGCTTCTGGCATTCTACATGTATTCCTACTCACACTTCAAACACCCCTGCTTCAGAAGGGCTCCCTAACTTCCTCTTATCAAATGTGCCCTTACACATGGAGCAACTTTCTATGAATTGTGACAAAGTACTCACCGCACAGAAGCCAAGGAAAGCCAAACGTTCCTGCACTGACATCCTATGCTGATACCCACCAGCTTTGTGACTGTGGGCACGTAACTGCCTGGACCTCAATGCCTCACCAGTACCTGGTGAGTCACTGCCCAAACAGCCTTTGCAGAAGACTTGAGAGAAGCAGCCATGCAGGGTGCACAGCACCTCAACCCATTTTCTCCCTCCCTTTCCCCTACAATCCTGGCACAGATCACCTTACTTCATGAATGTTCTCAAAGCAAATTTTAACAGCGTCTCCCATCTGAGGCCCTGGAATCATTCTCTAATCTGTTTTTATCCTGCCCTTATGATTAAATGTGTGTTAGCTTGGGACCCACTAGGGCAGCGGTTTCTCAACCTGTGGGTCCTAACCCCCTGGGGGGGGGGCGCCTAATGACCTTTTCCTAGAGGTCACGTAAGACCATAAGAAACACAGATATTTACATTACGATTCATAACAGTAGGAAAAGTACAGTTATGAAGTACAACAAAAATAATGTTCCGACTGGATGAGGAGCTGGAGTGAAGAGTTGCAGCACTGGGAAGGCTGGGAGCCTAGAACTGCTCAAGGGCATGGTTTTTGCTATGGCCACTTTGTTCCCTAGCTCTCAGTTATATTGTGTGTCCTCGTCTCTGCTGCTGGGACCCCTCACACTGTATTACTGTTCCCTGAAGCTCAGACCCAGAGGCTAGGAACCCTAAATGGTTTCTCAATGCCTTCCCTAGGGCAAGGATGGTGCTGGACCTCAGGAAGCTAACAGAAGGATGGATGACTGAGATGTCAGGAAGATAAAATACTACACTTACATTCACTTACGTATGGGCCAACCTTCATTATCACTAAAAGATAATGATCCCACTTCCATCTTCCCGTAGCCCTTTTGTTTACAATTCCCTTCAGACCCTGGTCACTAGTTGTTTCATAGCTTACTGTTCATAACTCAGCTTTTACTCTTAATAGCCCCTAACCTACCACAACATAGGGAGCATTCCCCAGCTTTCTAGCTGGCTTAAAATGAGAATCACCTGAAGATATTTCCTTCTTCCTCTGCTATACAGACTCCTGAGTAATCCCGCAGACAAACCAAATCAAAATACTCAAAGGTGAGCCTTGCCCTAGGTTGTCAATTCTCCCAGCTGACTGTGATATAAAACCAGACTAGAGATCAGCAAATTAGGCAAGTGATTTGCAAGTGAGCGTTCTAATTCCCAGATGGTCATGACGGAATCTAAAAATGCACACATTTGCATATGGTGGATAACTGTTGGTTTATGTGCATTGTGCACACCATGCCTTCCCTACGATAACTGTCATGAACGTGAGCCCAGCAGCCTTTATTGTGGCCACAGCTAACACAGGGCAGAACAGATACCCAAGCAACGTCAGTCAAATTCCCCTGTCCTCTGGAAACCTGTGAGTGTCACAGACATCAGAATCTCCTCTTTCACTGGCCATGGGCATATACGCATTCCTGAACTGAGAAGCCTCAGACCTGACTATGTAAACTAAGAGGAATGAGAGTTATTCAGAAGAACAAAGTTAGACTGCATGGTTGATGAGGGAGAGAAGTGAGAATGTGCTGACTTTCAGTTCTGGGCTATAATCCACCATGAGGACTGTCAAGCCTTTGTTTGATTCCTGGAGCTATGCACTATGACCTTACAATTCCCTTTCCCAGAGCTTAAAAGAGATACCACAGTGACCTGTTCCTTTAAGCCAAATGTCCTGAGACTAAGAATCCAAGGTTGCTAAATGGCCCTTAGGTCCCCATATGACACAGCCTACCTTTTCATCATTGTGGCCACTATTTTCTGTATACTTACTGCAATTACTAATACACCAAAACTGCCTCACAAGTCAATTATCACCATCTCAGAGATCAGAAAATTGAGTAGCACAGAAGTGACTTGGCAGAGCTAGTAAGTGGCCAGCCTAAGAATGGAATCAAGGTCAACTTAAATCAGGCCTGGGCTCTCTCCTTCCCACTGTCCCTCGAAGCTATGACAAACCACAGCAGTCACACCAACAGAGACAGTAAAGATGAAGCAGTTTCTGAGTTAACATCAAATGAATAGGATAAGAGGAATTCCAAATGGATAGTTATCCAGTTGGAACAACACTGAGCACCAAGGAGAAGAACTTCAGGGAAAGGTGTAATTCCTGTATTGCCCAGCATTAGTAAGAACACATATTTTTATGAGGGAGTTTCTCCCTTTGTTTGATGAAGTAGATAACAAAATAACAAAAGGTGTATGCCAAAGATAAAATGAATATCAGAAGTGTCTTTATTTCTCATATATATGCACATATGTTTTATGTGGCCATTTCTTCTGCGACCAAAAGCTTCCATGTTGATGAGAAACTCATTAAGACACAGTATGTTAATTAAAAAAGTAAAACAAACGGGTGTTCTGAGGTAGCAGTTCTAACCTCCCTCATGCTGCAACCCTGTAATCCAGTTCATGTTGTGGTGAACACGGCCAGAACATTATTTCTGTTGCACTTCATAACTGTAATTTTGCTATTGTTATGAATCCTAATGAAAATATCTGTATTTTCTGATGGTCTTAGACGAGCCCTTTGAAAGGGTCATTCCACCAGGTTGAGAACCACTCTTCTAAAGGGAAGGTGTTGGAATCAGGAAGTAAACAACTCAAAGGCTTCAAGAAGTCACTATGGCTCTCCCTTCCAAAGCACATGCAGCAGTAGACTGCCTGCAGACCAACCCAAGCACCACAGAGATCAGCAGAGCTTCCTAGAGGAGCCGCGGGCCAGCTAAGCTGCCTTAAAGGGACCTCTCCAACTCTGGCAATGGCCTGCAGGTTGTGCAAGGAGCTCCAAGGTTCCAGTTTTCATGAGCTGTGACCCACAATGGGTAGGCTTTGGTGATGGGGCTGTCTTTGAATCATATCTGCAACTGTAAGTAAACACTCACCGACATTCCTGTGAGTAGATCACAATAAAACTAACTGGTTGAGCATGTGGGACTGGTTTTCTTTGGTCTATCATTGGTTCCCTATCTGAGGTGAGCAGATGTTTATTGATGCCTCCTAGGAATAGTGTCACAGGACACTATGTTATTTAAGCTTTAGTGCAGAGTACAATCCTATAAACTATACCTTTCTGATTCAGGATAAAGCAGAAACCATAAAAATAGCCACATTCTAACATAACATTTTTAAAAAGACCTCAATGGCTAATTAAAGAAAATTAATTTTTAAATTTTAATAGTTAGAAATTAAAGTATTAAGTGTCTTTGTCTAACTTGACTAGTACTTTTATTTCTATCCTCTAAACTGTTGACTCACTTAAGCCAAATTAAAATGAGCGCACACTTGCACAGTGAATACCTGCATACAGCAGGGAAAGCACAATGAAGTTCTTCCTCTTGCTGCAATACTAATAAGCCTGGAGTACCGTTGCTGTGTCTTTAGATCTCCGAAGCAGGCAGGACACAGATAGGGAGCCCTGAGGCTAGCAAGCCACTTGTCCGGCCTGGGATACAGAGAACTGTGAAGCACAGAAACTCCCTTGAAGGACTTTAGAGTGCCCACAACACAGCTGCATACAAGTTTGAGGCCAGTGTGGGCTACATTACCTCAAAATAAAAAATAAAGGGGCTGGAGAGATGGCTCAGCAGTTAAAAGCACTGACTGCTCTTCCGGAGATCCTGAGTTTAACTCCCAGCAACCACATGGTGGCTCACAACCATCTGTAATGGGATCTGATGCCCTCTTCTGGTGTATCTGAAGAGAGCAATAGTGTACTCACATAAGATAAATAAATCTTTTAAAAAAAATAAAATAAAAATTACAAAATAAGTTTATACATTTATACAAAAGGAAACCATATCTGAGAAAGTAAAACAGAAATGATATTAATGTTTAGCACAGTCACTAAAAACAAAATACACAAATGAGGTGTACAGAGAGCAACCTAAGGGTCAGGGCCCAAGAACACTGTTCATATTTATCAAGGCCTGTTCCCTACTGGGATACCTCAAGGAGATTCCCAAGTCTCTTCAGATCTATGTGAGAGTCCTGCTTTCAAAGTAGTGTGTGAGGAGTTAGTGATTAAGACAGTGCCCAGCCAGGGTCAGAGCTGCCGTAAGGATGACGATGCGCCTACAGTGTTGAAACCCATGTGACAGGAGCATGAGGTCAAAGAGCAGGGAAGGTTTCCACCAGGATGCAGCAGTCAGGTTCAGCACGATGACTGCTGGGTTCCTCTACTAGAGTGCAGGTATAGCAGAGATCTGAGGCAAGGCAAGGGAGCCAAAGGTCACCCATTTATGTTTCACCATACATGAAGGTGTAGAAAGCAAGGAACGTGAAGGAATCCTGGATCAAAGAAAGCTCCAGGGTTGCCTTTGTGCAGTATGGGTTTAGTAAGAAGCAAATGTTGACAGCAGAAGCGAGCAGGGAACGAAAGAGAGGCCAGGTCAGGGGCTAAATGCTGAGATGAAGAAGAGAGGAAAAAAATTACATCCAGGGCCCAAACTTCAGGACGCATGTCCCTCTCCAAAGAAGGGCGGAGTGCCTGGACACAATCCGTGTCTCGCAGGAAAGAAGTAATGAGAGGAGACAAAGACAGAAAGAAAAGAAAAAAGTCAAAATGTTCAATAGCAGAACTCCTGTCAGATCCCCTTCAACATAAGCAGCCCTGCATGGCAGGCTGCATGTCATAGTGATAAGGTCGCCGATACTTTGATGTGCCCCTGAAAAGTGCAACGCCAGTAAGCTACTAACAGGTGCCCCATCTGCACTGGCAAGCACTATGCCTAACCTGTGATAATAATCCCATCCAGTGCACACAACAAACCACATACAGTGATTATTTCCATCTTACCAATAAGAAACTAGACACTCACACCCAGATAAGATTCCAGCTTAAACCTAAACTGTCACAGTGGTTATGGCAGGGGCATAGACAGGCCAATCCTGAAAACTTTGGTACCTTTTACACACCTTTGCCCAATACCCCAAGAACCTTTTATAAAAGGAAATGAATATTTAGGATATGCAAATTACATTTAATTTTGATTAATCTTGAATGAATGAAGAAACCAAGCGGTATAAAGTTCATAGAGTAACTTGGCTTCTCAGTTAGGTAAGCATTCAGATTCTATAAGCCTCTACCAGACACCACAGTAAAAGTGACCCTCAGGCTTACAAGCATATGCATAAAGGAACTAAAAGCCTGTTGAAGGTAACACTATCAATAAAAGCAAAACACCCTTTGACGGGAGGCTGACTGACGTTAGAACACGATTTTAATTGGAGACCTTCACCCTTTATAAAGAAATGAGCCTGTCACATTAGACAGGATCCATTTCTGGATGCAGATTATATGTACTCCATTTTTTATATTCATTTCTCAGGCTGTCAAATTATTCATTAAAAGTGAATTGTAACTTCATTATGAATGGAATCCTAGCCAAAGATTCAATAAACAAAAACAGTTTAATTCTAACGTCCATAATTAATGCCACCAATGTGAAAACCTTTTATTTAAAAATGGAACGTTACAAGGTTTTACTTTATGGTACAAATAAACAGCCTACCTTAGGAACTGCAGCAGTTAGAGTAGAAGAACCACATATCCTAGGGAAACAGTTCACAATAAAATTACCCAAATAGAGCTAGGAGCATCTATCTATAATGCCAACATTTGAAAGACTGAAGCAAAAGGATCAGGAATTCTAAGCCAATCTTTGCTATGTACTGACTTCAAAACCAGTTTAGACTACATTAGACAGTCTCAAATAAAATTACTTTAATAAAATAAATACACAATTATGGATCTTACAATTAATCCATTTAACATACACTAAGGGTTTCAAAAAATTCTACAGCATACCTCCTGGGAGGAAGCAATGGCACTCTGAACAGACACTTTAACTATTCTCTAACTTGTGAAGGTATGACTTGAACCTCATCTACCTGAACACAGCTCAAATCCGTCAGCTCACAGAATCCCTCACCAGATACACTAACTCATAGTCTCCTTCCCGCTCCTTCCCACTATTTAATACGTACCATGATGCTGAATGATTAGGAACAAAGAAAATACTAATTCACAGATCAACTTAAAAAATAGTAAAATCAAAACCTGCTTTTTAAAAAAATATATATTTCGAATTTTAAGCCCTGTAAGACCTCAAGGAAATTACAAGGAGATAATATGAATGAAGGAGAGAAAAAGGACATTTCCATAGGATTTTTAAAGCTTCTTGGTGAACATCTCTTTTCTGATTAAATATATAAAAATATATTTAAGACTGCAAGGTTCTATTTTACCCAAGACATCTATTAGAACTAACCTTCTGACTCGCTGTATACATCCTTCACTACTGAGTAAGTGCTGACACCATTTTTGTCTCATCATTAAACAAAAAGCTATGCTGGAAAACTTTTGTTTGATTCAAGTACTTTAAGTCCAATAAGAGTGACTTAGTTTCAGCAACAAATCATCAACCTCGGTAAACTAAAGGTGTTGTTAATTTGCATCTTAATGGTTTTATGGTTTTGCTTTAGATTCATATGTAAATCTAGCTTAGTTTGATAGCTACAAAAGATCCATAAGTATACTTACAGTCCACTTTGTATTTACACATCTTAGTAACACTGTTTTTAGTATCACTCAAACCAATTCCAGGATATCACAGGAGGGTTTTGGTTGTTTTGTTTATATGAAGGTTTCATAGTTCCATGAGTCTACATTTACAAATCAGTGGCACTGCTCAGAACGCTTTAGAAACCTGTTCTAACCGTTAGTGCTGGCCACAGCCCTGCCACCACTGTCACCTGGCAGTGCCAAATAATGTTTCTGGCTGTTCACCAGGAAGAACTAACCTGGTTTGACAAAGATTCTCCAGGATGAGGACATTAGTCAAATATCCAATGTATGTGCCTAGTAACCTAAAATCCACACAGAAATTGCACTGCTACTGTTACTATACAGCAAAAGCAGCCGACTCTCTACATAGCACACACTCAGAGGGGACAACCAGGAAGCACTGCTCCTCTAGGCCTACACTAACTTTTAATCCGAAAAATTGCCCTGCTTTCCGCAAAGTGAGGAAAGGAAGGGCACCTAGAGGCAGCTACTGCCTGTGACTGCCCAGCTAACAACTGGCACAGCTGGGATCCAAGCCCTGAGAACGGGAGACGTCACTGCTCATGTTGTGATCCATGTCTCTCCAAACAAAAACAGCAACAAAGAATGACCGGGAGCTGTGTGAAGAATAAAGTCCATAGCAAGCTTCCCAGACAGCTTGCAGCAAGGTACCTGCAAACTCGATCATTTCAGCTACCAAGCCGAACGTTTTTAAACTCTCACGTTGTCTCCTAAGTTAATGATGACCACTTGCCTTGCAAGTTGAGAAAAATTGCTCCCAATGGTAAGGTGTTTCAGTGCTATCCTGCTGCTACCGAGAAGACATTACCTTTGTAGATGCTGTTCAAAAGGGGCTCGTGCTTTGATCCTTAATATCCCATGAAGTAAAAGGTTATGCGTAATCTATATTTTATACATCTAAAAGTCAAATGAGGCTCTGGGATAAACAAGCACGAGTGTGAAGCAAGCATATTCCTCGGCATTCACTCGACTCCTGGTTTAGACGATGCTATGTACTTAAAGACAACTCCATTAGTGTAATACCTTGTGGGGTTTTTTTCTTGTATTATTCTGCAAACATAAACAAGTTATATACATGTTAATTTACATTCTATATAAAAAGCCAATTTTAAATCCAATTTATAAGGCAATAAATATATAAAGATCCTAGGACACAGCAATAAAGTTATGCCATAAAGCAGAGTTAATTCAAGGCAACAATAATAAAAGCATGACAAATTTTAGCATTCCACCAACTGCACAAAGGTGTTTCAGGTAACATCTGTTCAGAAGCAATTGCTACAAGACAGACTAGATGTGATGCAAGGTTTCACAGTATAATAAATGTATGTCAGTTTGCTTGCTTCATAATTAAAGACATGAGCCTTTGAAAAAAGCAATTAAGCCTTGCTCTAAATCTGAGACAATCATCCCTATGCCCACCCATCCTTATCCTCACAGAAAAAGATCCAGCCCAGTCTACAAATACCAAACACTGCATATCTCTGTTCTCAGCAGCTAATTGTACTCACAAAAGAGTCACTGGATACATTTTTCATAACTCATACATTTAAAAAAAATACAGGGGAGGGGTGGTGATTAAGGAGCAAGCCTGGATTTCTTACAGCTATATAACATCTACCAAAATATTAACCTCTGAACCTCAATATTCCTATGTCTAAAGTTACAGAAAAAAGAAACTTCTGTTTTCCTTGGGAGGGCATCTCTTTGGAAGGCTGTTTTCCTTGGGAGGGCATCTCTTTGGAAGGCTAGGTTCTATTCATAAGGAAGACTAGAAAGGGAAATCTGAGAAAGGTTAGGGCTATTTATTAGACACCCTAAATAAAATGATTGTCCTTGCAAATGAAGGTTACTATGGTTGATGCATTACACACAGACTGTTGGTACCCAGGAAAACGCCCAAGGCCTTTGGTTGACCAAATATCTATGTGGTCTAGGCCAGCCTGGTCTACATAGGCCAGCCAAAGCTGCATAGTGAGACTCTGTCTCAAAAAGATGAAGATGATGAAGACAAAGACAAAAGAGGAAGGGGGGATGAGGAAAGAGGGGGGAGGAAGAAGAAGAGGAGGAAGAGGAGAAGAAATTTAGACAGATTAGATCATTCTGAGACTTTTCAACATGATCATCCTTGTAACTATAATGCCTGTTTGACTTCCTATTACAGTTGGGGAAAAAATACCACAAAGTAGACGACTAAAACCACAAATTCATCCAGCAGTTCTAGAGGGCAGAAGTTCCACATAGGTTTCACTGTACTAAAGTCAGTGTGCCGGTGGGGCATCCCTGCTGGACACTGCAGCAACCCGCGTTGGGCCATAGGCTGGACACAGGTGCTTGGGAGAACACTGACTCCCAGCTTCTGATGGCTGCATCATCACTAATCTGTCACCATAGTCACATCACCTGCTCCCCCTCTCAGCAAAACTTCACCTCTCACTATAATAACCCAAAATAACCTGCCATTTTTAGCCTGCAAACATTAAAGTTCTTTTTTGCCATATAAGGTAAGAGGCAACGGCTCCGCAGATTAAGGAGTAGAATATCTCCCCACACCTGCTTTCCAAGCACACCCAGACAATAAAGCAAGCCTGTCACTATGCCTGTGCTGATCTCACTTCTTCCTAAATTCTAAAATAAACACAAGTCGTCCTACTTTCTGCCTCTTCCCACCTCAAAATCTACCTATGACCAGGACATCATTACCTACATATTTATTAAAGATATTATTTTATTGCTACGATTAACAGTTTTTAGACAAGAAAAAAAAAAAGGAAAGACTCAAACTCCTAAAATCCATAATGGAATGCTGACTGAGGATCAGGACCTTGTGACTGACTGTAAGCACTTTTATATAACTCATTCCTCAAATGACAAACAGGTCTACGAGTCAAAATCTGTAGGAAGCCATGGCCTTGGTCTGAGCATCTGCTCTCAACCCAATCAACCAAACCAAAGACGTTTAATCACAGTAACTGAGTTCCGCTGGTTACAGAACATCCAACACCAGTTAATTGATTAGGCTCAGCAAAAAACTAGTTCAGCTATAACCCAAAGAGTAACTGCGCAGACTTTCCTATACCTTGATGTCTTGGTTCGTGAATGCTGAAAACAACCTGCTTGGAGCGCCTCTAGTTCTGGGATGTGTCTAATCATCTTCCTTTTGTTTTACTCAAATAAACTTTATTAAATCAACTGGTCTAAGGACCAGGCCCTTTAACACTCCCTACCAAATACTCCAATTAAATATATTGGTATTTATAAAGCTTACTCATTCAAAAACCAATCCCCCCAAATGGCAAATATACCCCAGTTTTAACTGACAGACGTACGGCTCAGGGATCACTGCTCAGGGATCACTGCTCTGGGATCAGGCAGGGCAGAAACATTGTAAGAGCCACGGTAACAGGATAAAAAGAAAAGAAAAAATCTCACAACCAATACTGAAGGACTTATAAAGATAAAATCAAGCAAGAACAATCTACTTACTAGAAACCATTAAAGACAGGATTCACCCTAAATGGTATAGGAACTTTGAAAGAATACCCCTAAGAACGCCTAGACCCACTTGAATTAACGATTTACAGGTCCTGTGCTAGATACAGGCACCCACAATACAAATGGAGTCTTCTCCCAAAAGCCATGTCTTGGTCAGTCTGGACCTACAGACTGTCGGTGAGTAGCTGTGTGTGGCTAACAGCCATGAGAGGAAGAAGCCACCGCAAGGCTTTTCACAGCAAGTAGGAAAACCTTTTTACTTAGTTCTGTTCGAGACAGGAAAGGGCCCAGGTGCTGCCTACAAGACCTAGAGCAGGTTCCAGGTACAATTATTTTACTAATTCTATCTCCCTCTTAACGTCTCTCCAGAGACCACCCTTCCCTCTCAGCACCTTCCAACTGCGCTGCCCCCTCCCACCTCCCAGGGCTATCTCAGCACCTAAATACACAGTGCTTCCTATATCAGCCAAAGTGGTTGGTTTGGAAGCAGCACACAGCAGTTGATTCAGCCCAACATCAGACAGTTATAGACCAGCTTCTACTGTTTACACTTACCTAGGAAGATAGGAAATAAGCTACAAATATTTTTACCTAATTCACAAATGACTCAAAGCCCACAGTTTTACATTCAGTAGAAAACAATGATTCATTTGTCTGTCTCATCAACACAGGATCCAGTACACACCAGAGATGGGGCTTAACTAAGACAAAAACCATGTGACCAGTTTACCATCAGTGCTAGCTACTACTGGCTTGCCACTTTATAGAAGTGAACAAAAAAAAGAGCAAACAAAGCAAACGACTAAATCATCCCTACCCTTGCCACATGACAAAGCTACATTACTTGTTCTAAAAGTTCAGAAAATGACAGTGACCCAATGAAACCAGGCTAACATCACTTCATGTCAATCAAGAAAAAGCCAAGAATTGAGTTGACATCCAGCAATAAAGCTGACTAAATTACAGACCAATCATGCCATCCTGAAACAAGAGTGCCATTATGTGGTTACCAGGCAGTGAGAGGCTGAAAGGGCTGTTCAGAAGGCAAATGAGACTAAGCAATGGGCCTCTGGCAAAAACACAGGTGATGTGGAAGAGTACAATAGGAAAAAGCAGACCTACATCAGCTGCATCCTCAAGCTTATGGTGGAAGCAGAATAGCACCTCCACAGAGAAGCACCCCAGATCGGGCCTCCTGGAATCCCACTGGCTTAAAATGATGCGATTCCTTAAGCCAACAAGGAGGAAAAAACAGGCAGCCATGAAGTCAAGCCAATGTAGAAGGTCCAAAGACTGCACACACCAGAACTACTGAGGAATAAACAGCCAAGACAAGAACTCTTAAGAATGATACCAGACAGGTAAGAAAAAGAAGTGGAACTTACCAAGATAAAAAGCAACTGCTACAGTCAAATGTCAAGAACAGTAAGATCGAGTAGACACAGCTGATGCCAAGCTGATGGAACAGAAGACACGTGTAAAGAACTTACCACGGACACATCCTTCTCCACAGTCTAGCTGATAAGTGCAGCTCTCCTCAGCAAGGAAACTTCTCTTTGCAACAGATGAAGACCATTATGGAAAACCATAAGTGATCAAAATACGGAGTTGTAGAGCCCAGTCCAGTTTATTCATCTACAAAACAACCCCTGCACCTAAGGCTCAGGGGTCACTGCAGAAGAGGAGACATGAAAGACTGTAAGGGCAGGAGGAACAGGAAATGTGCTGTGAGATTCTGCCGCCAAGATATGTCAGAGAAGCTATACCCATGAAGTCTCACCAACATGGCGGCCTGAACAAGACCTGAAAAGTAAGAGCACCAGTAAGACGTGCTAATATGAAAGGGGAAAGCTCAGGAGGACTCCACCCTGGACAAAGAACTTGAGAATGTAATAAGGACGGTTGAAAGAATAGTCTTCCCCAGAAAAGAGCACGTCAACCTGTCATCCAATAACAAATGATCAACCCTGAAAACAGGCATAACGGTCTTCATTTGTTGCAGAGTTTCCTTGGTAAGGCGAACTACACTTATCAGCAAGACTCGGAGAAGGATGTGTCCATACAGTCCACCACAGGGACTGAGCAGGTTGTATTACTATATTTAATATTATAGATCTATAGTTTAAAAGTATACATATGTACGTAACAACAATTAAAGGCCATAAATTGTAAGAAAGGGATGAGCTGAAGGGAGGAATGGGAATAGGAAAAAATGAGGTAATTATAATCTCAAAACACTAAATAAGATCAATATGTATGTAAAAGTCTAACCGCGGAAATCATCAAGAATCCAAATTACTTCTAAATGAATTATGATGTCATGATTCAAATCAAGCCCCACCCATGACCTCAACATTGTAGAGCTCAACATCTTAGAACTTCAAGGTGTTGTCTTTTAGACTTCATTTCACCTTTGCACGACTTTTAACAAATGGTATGGTCATTATGGCATACCTGAGAAATAAAACACACAATCACCAGCCTTCGGTAAAATCAAATATTTATTCAAGAATGCTATGTTGTTGTAAGCTACAGAAAAAAAAAAAAAAATCACACTTCCATAGCAGTCCACACAAAATACACTGAGTTCTGACCCAGTGTACATAATAAAAGGAAGAGATGGCATCATCCTGTGGATTCCTCTCAGAGTGGACAGAATCTAGCATGACGAAGTTAACTCTCTCCTAGTCAGTCTCGAACCTGAGCAGACAGGAGTAATGAAGCACGCCCTTTCCACAAAGTGTTGCTATTCCTCTTGTTATTTCGATGCTCACTTCTGTATAATCAATCCCCACTGTTGCTAAGTAAGCATTTCAACACCCCATATCTCTGCTCTCAGTTGTATTCAATTACAAGTAAATAATATACTTAGCAATTGATTCACAATCTATTATAACCATAATTTGGATATAATCATGGCTTAAATTCCTGACATTGTTTTTGTCCAGAAAGGGCAAATGTTATTATCAACAAAAAATTAATTTTCCCATATTTCTAAGGAAAATTAACAGTCAGTATTAAGTCTCCAATTCTCTTGGACTAATACCAAAATCTATCAACCCACACAGTCAGACAAACCAAATGAAATCATCCTCATTACCTATTTTTCTTCCAGCTGACATTAACAAAAAGCTTACCAGGTGCTAATCATAGCTCTTCTTTAAGCGTTAAGAACGCAAAGCCAACCCGATTAACGAGTTTCAGATACTTGAAGACTCCTTCCAAGCTAAACATGACATTCTTTAGCAGTGACTACACAACCCGCCAAGTTTGAAAATGAGTTGCCTCAACTTGTAAAACTATGGCCACCTTATAAGGTTCTTGTTGAATAAAATATTAGGCGGGAGAGGGAGGACTATCAGCTAGAAGTTCACTTTCTATCTTACAGTCTGTTATACTAAAGGGGTGGGGTAAAATTTAACTTTAAGAATGCAGAATCCGCCTTGATGACGTCAGTACATAGCCATTTGAACAGTTTTTCAGATCTGCCCTAAGAATCGCGGGGTTTCACAGACATCAGGGCATGTCTGTGAAGGGAATCGAATCCCGCCCTGCCACTGTGGATCTAAGCCGATTAACAAACAGCTCTAGCCTTTCTAAACAAACCTAGCTCCCTCCTCCCAGGGATGTCAGCCTGAGGCGAGGGAGCTGAAGACCCCGGGAATCGACACACCCGGTGGCTCTGGCCCACACTTACCAACTTGGGGCGCTTCTCCCCGGGCTCGTAGGGGCCAGCGGGCGGCGCGGACGGCAGACCCTTCCTCCGAGACGCCTTGCTGTCCCGGCCGAGAGCGCGCGCCCGCTGTTTCTCCATCTTCTCGGGTCTCGGTGGCGACCTGATCTGGGGCTATGCTCCGCAAGCTCGCCTTCCGGGTCCCACGCCCGCTGCGCATTAACCGCTGCACACGGCTGGGCCAATACATCCGAAATCTCCCGCCACCACAAGCAGCCCGGCCAGCCAATCCCGCGCCGCGGAACCAGTGACTAAAGCGCCCCGCCTTTTCCGGGAATGCCAAAGCCTAGGACTGATTGGCCTTTCGGCCTGTCCATCGCGCTTCTCGTCCTCCGGCTATGCAGGCAGCTCACCAGAAGCTGTTACAAAGTAAATAAGGTACAGGTTTGGAAGGAAGGTTGAGCTAATGAGAGTCTCTAACCCGGCTTTCTTTAGACTTTGAGAGGAAGCCCTTGAAAAATCTGAACCATTGGGAGCCTCTCCCGGTACTGTTTGAGCAGCGTTGACTATGAAAACAACTGGTAAGCCCTCTGGTCTCTGGAGATCTCAGGATCTAGGAGAAGTACTTCTAGGCTCTACATGACAGCGCCCATGCCTCTTAGAAGGGATGTTTACCATATTTGATTACCATTTATATAAAAATACAGCTGTCGCCTCAAAGGGAATAGGAGAGTGCATACTAGAACCGGAAATGGGTGACCGCAGCCAGGTCACGAACATCTGTTTAAGCACAGAAGAAAGTCATCAAGGAAATTTGCAAACACATTAGGACAAGCAAGCCTTCAGGTACTGAGAGGCCAATCTTTGGTTTGAGGTTGGTAGAAATTAGTAGGCTTTTAAGGAAGAGCAAAAGGCATCACATGATAGTCAAAAGAAGGTTAGATCTAACACAGTGATGAATGGCAATTAAGTGAACCAAGATTGCTTGGCCCTGGATTTGCAGCATTCCAACTCTCAACAATCATGGGAATTCTAAGCAGTCAATTAAGCTCATAGAATTGTTAACGCAGGTGTGGCTTTTTCTGGAACTTCGGTTCACATTGTTGAGCACTTACAGCATGCCTTAAGCCTAAGTGCTTTTTTTGGGGGGGGGGGGGGAGGGGGATCAACCAAAAAGTACAAGGAATACAGTCCAGACAATTCACAGCTTAACGTGCTTCACAGATGTTGACCCAAATAGCCCATGTAAAATTATACCAGCCATTCTGCAGGACTTTAAGTACAGGCGGTAATCCTAAATATAAAGTAGAGGAAAGCTATGGCGTTAGCGTCAGAACCTGGGCTCAAGGCAAGCAAGCACCTATCTCCAGTATGCCAATTAAAGACATTAGTAATGAAGAGAAAACTCTGGAGATCCATTAAGTGTGGCTACACGAGGAAAAGGAACAAATAAAGAGATCCAGGAATCCCCTAAGTCCAGCTTTGGGTCCCTGACATGAGGTTTGGATTTAATTAGTGGGCAAGTTCTGAGCACACTGTGAATCTGGCATCCTCATTGCCATGGCTCTCACGTGGACCACCAGGTGATGACAAGCTGTCAGTCCTGAGTCACATCTCTTCCTAGGAGATAAGTTGCCCCTCTGGCTGGCACCAAGATTCACCCTTTTCCTTCTCCCTTGTTGAATAGGGAGCTGCTGGGAGGCTACAATAGAAAGGATGCTGGCAGAAAACTGGCAGAGCGTACACATAAGAGGCATAGCAGGCAGCAAAGCCAAGAGAGGTCAAGAGCACAGAGTTGACGAAATGTATCTGGCATATATTGAAGGTCCTTGAAGTAAAAACAGAATAGAAGAATTTGTTGTGTACACTGAAGGTCAAGTTACGATACTAATGCAGTTTTCTCACATATCACTGCCTCTTCCCCTTTAAACATCATCTTTGCCTTTGAACTATTTCCTTAAAGATATTGATCTTCTGACTATATGGAGGTGATTCGAGCCAAGACAAGTAAACATGGAGTATTGATTTTGGTACAAGAAACAATTCTAGGTATTCCACAGAGACTAGCACAGGGATTCAGAAAATGAACCTAAGGTTTCAAGTTTTCATCTATAGCTTTTGGAGGTTTAGGTTTGGTTTTGGTCTTGCAGATAGTATTTGCTCCTTTTCTTGTTATAAAGTTAGTTTTTACTATTGTCACGCAACCAGATTTTCATCTTCACTGAGCATATACTAAAGGCAGATTCCAAGAGATCATCAAGGTCACCGGAAGAAGTAGCTAGCTCTGTCCCAATGAACAAGGAAGATGAAGCTTTCATTCTTGCCATTTGTTAGCTGTGTGATGTTGGAGGGGATGTCTAACTTTCTTTGCTTCTCTATCAACAAACACTTCACATAAGAATGATTCAGCTTATGTGAGACAACATACAGAAGGCATACAGAACTATCAGTGTGCTGCAGCCAAAGACAACGAAGAGACAAGTGGCAGCATGAAACTATAACTAACAACGTGGCAAATATTCAGAGGGAGGAATAGGCAATGTTGAAAGACAAAGTTCAAATGAATTCAGTTTTAAATTTGCATTATATTTTGCATTTTATTTTCAATTATAGAAAAATACCCTTCATCCTATAAATTACAAGGACTGTTCCACTGAATTGAGCAAGGACTGTGGCTTCATCAGCAGGAAAGGGCTAAAGAAAGCAAAACTGAAGACTAAAAGGCAGACTGGTCTCTTCACAGTCACTTCAAACAGGAAGGGTTTATTGAGGTAGGAAGAACCGCCCTGGCTAAGCGATGCCATGGGCCTCGGTGTTGGGTGGAGTGAGAGGAAGAAAACAGGTTGACCTGCACTATTCTTCTCTCTGTGCTTCCTACCTGCAGGGGTATTGTGAACACCTGCCCTGTTTCTGCAGCTCTGTCTTCCCCACCATGACTTATACTCCAGCCCAAAGTCAAAATAAACCCTTCCATGTGTCCGTTGATTTTGTCAAATATTTTGTGGCAACAACAAGAAAATGAATTACTACAAGGGGAAACTAGCCCCCTTTAGAGTTTAGTGGGAACATGCAGCAATAAGAGCGAGTGACTCCACTCTGGTTTGGTCTCCTGGAGCCAGTATCCAGAGCTGAGCCCACAATGAAGCTTCCTTAGCTCTCAAGGGCTTCTCATTAATTCACGTCTTACGTGCATTTTGATATTTCTTACTAATTGTTTTCTATGCTTAGACAAAGGTAAATAGGGTTGTTTTGCCTTATTTCATCATGGTCACAGAGTGCCCTGTCTGGCCCCGGTGTTCTCTAGTTGTTGTCTAGACAATAAGATATTGTGTAGCAGGACACCAGCAACATGACCTGGCTTTGAGTGTCAGATCAGTTTCTTAAAACATTGAAGCTACTTCAAAGTGTCATGATGTCAGGTTTTTGCTTTCTTTCTCATGACCTGGGCACTTAAAAGATCCTAATGTAAATAAACAGGACCTTGAGTTTCTAGTTTAGAAAGAGCACTCTGGATTCTCCCACAGAAATTCACTGCAATTGCAACACGCTATTGAAAAGCATGTTTGAAGAGACAGACTTTCTCTATATAGCCCTGGCTGTCCTGGAACTCACTCTGTAGACCAGGCTGGCCTCGAACTCAGAAATCCGCCTGCCTCTGCCTCCCAAGTGCTGAGATTAAAGGCGTGCACCACCCCTGTCTGGCGAAGAACTTTCAAGTATGTTTGTGGTCGTTTGAATATGCTCAGCCAGTGGCAGCACTATTAGGAGGTGTGGCATGATTGGAGGAGGTGTGGACTTCCTCGAGAAAGTATGTCACCTTGGGGATGGGCTTTGAGGCTCCTGTGCTGATGTTCTGCCCAGTATGGAAGAGACCCTGCTCCTGGCTGCCTTCAGATCAAAATGTAGAACTCTCTCAGCACTTCCAGCACTAAGCCTGCCTGCATGCTGCCATGCCTTCCACCATGGTGATAATGAACTGAACCTCTGAAACTGTAAGCCAGCCTCAATTAAACATTTGCATTTATAAGAGTTCCCTTGGTCATGGTGTCTCTTCATGACAATAAAACCCAAACTTAGATAATATTTTATGCATCATTTAAATCTGAAAGCAGCATTCCCTACCTCTCCTTCAGAGCAGACAAATAAAAGATCGTCCACTCTAATAGACGAGTTGCTAAAACACAACCCTGTGCTTCCGTAGCATGTAAGGTGAGACAGAGTTGAAGGAGGGAAAATCATGGGAAAATCTCAGAATCGATATATACAATTTTATCATTTCTGTTCAGCCTCAATATCCAGACAGTGGGCATTACCATCCACTTAAGTGGTTACAATGACTGACTGCAGCTGGATATTAAGGTAAGGAATCACTATATCAAGTGAATTGATTAGAAGCGATAGTATTAATGACCAAAATACCATTGTACCCTCACTAAATTAAAAAATGTCACAAAGCCCACAGCCATCAAGTTTTGCCTAAGATATAGAATATGTGAATTCCATAGGCAGGAGAAGTGTAAAGCTAGGGTGAGCACCCAGGACAACAATTTGATTAAGCTCAGAAAAGCAAATGTACACAAATCTAGTGCCAAGAATTTCATACACAGATGCTATCCTGGAGAAACCCAAAATGTACGCGAAAACATATGCCTGGCGCACTCTAATAGCAAAGCAAGTAGACTGTTTACTGCGGTCCTGCAGTCAGGGGAGGAAGTAGGTAGATAGAAGTTGGGTAGATAAGGGAATGCTGCTCCACATTGTAAAATGACTAGATGAATAATATTTACACATCAAAATAAAGAAAATATCAAGTAGAATCAAGTGTTGTGGCACACACCTGTATTTCTGTCACTCACAGGCCGAGACAGAGGTCTAAGGACAGCCTGGTCTACACAGCAAATTCTAGACCACCCAGTAGTAGACTCTGGCTCAAGAAAGGAGGAGGGGAGACTAATGTAGCTACATCTCTTATTTTTTTTTCTGAGAAAAATGGTGCAGTATTTATTTAACTGACGTTTTAAATAGGGAGTATGAATACATTCAAAGTATATTTATAAGCTGGGCAGCGGTGGCGCACGCCTTTGATCCCAGCACTCGGGAGGCAGAGGCAGGTGGATTTCTGAGTTCGAGGCCAGCCTGGTCTACAGAGTAAGTTCCAGGACAGCCAGGGCTACACAGAGAAACCCTGTCTTGAAAAACCAAAAAAAAAAAAAAAAAAATTATATTTATGTACAAAGACATCAGGATGTGGTCCATTACTTTGTAAAGCTAATTGTGCTGCTCAAACCAAAGAATCAAATAAAATGTTGCAACCTGGAAAAAAGGATTTTTGAGACAGGACCTCATTGTTTAATCCAGATTGGACAAAACTATGATCTTCTTCCTCAGCTTCAGAAGTACTGGGATGTTGGGCTTATTCCACCATACCAGCCTCAAAAAAAAAAAAAATCAAATTATATTTCTTTTATTTTCCCCTTATGTTGAAAATAGGTTTGGTTTTTTTCCTCACATAATAGATCCTGATTACAGTCTCCCTTCCCTCTGCTCCTCCCAGCTTCTCCCCACCTCCCCTCCCTTCTGGATCCACCCTCCTTCTGTCTCTCATGAGAAAACAAACAGGCCTCTAAGAGATTATAATATGATATATGAATATGTATATATGTATATATGATAAAACAAAAACTAACACAATGGAATAGGAGAAAACAAGCAGAAAGAAAAGAGCCCAAGAAAAGGCACAAAAAACATAAAAAGATACAGAGCTCCACTCACCACACACTCAGGAATCCCCCAAAAAACACTAAACTAGACCCATAGACTAAGAAAGCCAATTTGAGATAAAATGACATTGTGAGACAAGGAACCTCCAGTAATGTCCTTGAGCTAATTCTCTGTTGGCCATCTAGTGCTAGGCATGCCACCTACCCTTAAGAGTGGTTTGTTGTACCAGGGGGATGCCTCAGTGGTTAAGAGAATTGACTGCTTTTCCAGGGGATTTCTGTTGTTTTAAAATTTTCAAATCCTTTTAATATGGGTTCTTAAATGCTTTCATCTCTCTTCTAGCCCATCACCCACCAGAGGTAGTGGAAAAGAAAGGTTATTTAGAATATGGGGGAAGTGGACCTATTTAGAAATTGTTCTTTGGAGCATCCAATCTGCATTGTCAGGAAATCAACAGTCCAGTTCCATAGTGTTAGGATAGCAAACACGAATCAGCAGCAGTAACACGGGCTAGCAGAAATAGCCAGACCTGGGCAAAGTCAGCATGAGTCATCAGGAGTGACCAAGACCACCAGGGACGCCAGGAGAAATTCTTGGCTATATTTCTCTCAACAACGACTTGAGACCAAGAAGCGTTGCAAAGCCAGGCAGTGGTGGCGCACGCCTTTAATCCCAGCACTTGGGAGGCAGAGGCAGGCGGATTTCTGAGTTCGAGGCCAGCATGGCTACAGAGCCTCCCATCACTGTCTGTTGGGTCTATTTATACTCCTCCAAATATCACTTGTCTTACCTCAGCACATGAGTCTGTCTTAGCAAAGCTCCATGTGAATCTGTATCAGATGACATCTCTCTGCCAATTGGCCGGGAGCTCAGCTATGCAACGTAAGGTGGACCAAAACATGTGTGTCGTTAGCAAAGAATCCTTCATCACGTGTCCTTTCATGTGATTGCTTTAGCAAAATATCTTTCACCTGTTTCGGCTTTAGCAAAACATTCCTTCACGTGTCTGCCTTAGTGAAACACGATCTGACTTTCCAAAGAAACCGTAAGTTTCCACATCAAATTCCCAGCACCCACATGGCAGCTCACAACTATTTGTAAGATCGCACACCCTTGCATAAACATATATGCAAGCAAAACACCAATGCACACAAAGGAAAAAAAAGTTACTTTGTTTACCCTAGTGGTGGTGGCACACGCCTTTATTCCCAGCACTTTGGAGGCAGAGGCAGATGAATTTCTGGGTTCAAGGCCAGCCTGGGCTACCAAGTGAATTCAAAAGTGAATTCCCCAGCTACACAAAGAAACCCTGTCTCAAAACAAAAAACAAAACAAAACACAAAAACAAAAACGACAAAAAACAAACCATCCAAATAAACAAACAAACAAACAAAAAAGTAGTTTGTTTCTCCTGTGAGACTCCCTTGAAGAAAACCAAATTTTCTCTTCCAGTCAGTTTGAGAATGCTTCAGAGATGGGGGTTGGGGGTGCCTTGTGTCCACCTCTCCTTTCAACTCTGTGCATGCTGCCTTTCAGAGGGCCTTGTTTTGGTCTCCTCCTTTCCCTGTGGCTCTTACATTCTCTCCAGCTCCACTACCACAGGAATCCATGCACTCTGAAGGGAGAGAATTCATGGAGACATTTCATTTAGGACTGAGTGTTTCAAGGTCTCACACTCTGCATAGTGTCTGACAGTGGGTCTCTGTATTCCTTCCTATCTGCTGCAGGAAGAAGCTTCTCTGATAATGGCTGAGCAAGGCACTGACCTAGGACCCTAGCAGAAAGTTATTGGGAGCCACTCTATTGCTACCTTTTTTGTTTGTTGGTTTGTTTAAGAAAGTTCTGTTTGTTTAATTCCTGACAGCAAAACCTGCTAACATTGACATCTTTGATCCATTTGGAGTTGATTTTTGTGGAGGGTGATAGATATGTCTAAAGTCCCAGGATCACTAATTAAAGATGTTACATAGTCTCAAACTTGTGTTTTTGGAATTTTTATCAGGCACTGGATGACTGTAATTATATTTACATTTATGTATATTTATGTGTACATTATATATTACAAATATGTAATTATATGTACATTTGTGCCTTTTATTTTGCCCCATATATCGATGTATCTGTATTTTCTGCCACTTTCATGATGTTTTTATTGCTATACCTCTGTAATATGTAATCTAGTAGATAAACCCTCCAGAATTGTTTATTTTCAGATTGCTTTGGGAATCTTATGTGATTTTATACAAATTTTAAAATAGTTTTCTATTTCTGTGAATAATGTCATTTCATTCATAAGTGTATATATATGTACATATATGTATATATAATTTCTGCGAATAATGCCATTTCTTTCATAATTGTATGTATATGCACATATATACTATTTCATTCATATATATATACATATACACACACATACATACACATGCACAATTTTGTTCTCTTGTCATATTGTTCTAGCTAAGACTTCAAGAACACTTCTCAACATTAGTGAAGATAGTAGATATCTCTGAAGTAATTCAAAGTCATCATGATGAGTAATCTCTTTTATATGTTGTTGAATTTTGTTTTTAAATATTTAATGATAAACTGTTTATTTGTGTTCATTCAAGAAATTGTCTGTGATTTTCATTTGTCATGATGGTTGTATCTTTATCTGGATTGGGGCCATGGTGGTAGTGGTTTTATAAACAATTCACTAGCACTCTTTCCATTTCTGAGTATGAAATGATTCAAATGAAAATGGATTTACTTTTTCTTTAAAGACCTGGCAGAATTCTAAACTGAATTGTCTGGTCTGAATTTTTGAGGGGGAGGCATTTTCCACCTGCTTCCTCATTGCTTTCAATATCTTGAAGTTTTAATAATCACCTTTTCAAGTGCGTATTGATGTTTCATTGGAGGTGCTAGTCCATTTCTTGTGATTAGTAATAGTAAACTCTTTTCTGTATTAAGAAAGAAAGAAAGAAAGAAAGAAAGAAAGAAAGAAAGAAAGAAAGAAAGTTGTTTGGTTTTAATCTAGGTCCCTGGGCTATCTAGTCTCACGTTCTTGGGCACCCAAGCAGTGCTGGGTATGACTTCCATCTTGTGTAGTTTGGTCACCCAATTGGTATTGGGTGTGGGTTCCATCTTGTGGAGTGAGCCTTTAATCAAATCAGATATTGGAGGCTAATTCCCTTAAACGTTTTACTCCCATATCTTACAGGCAAGACAACATTGCAGGTCAAAGGGTTTATTGCTAGATTGACTTTTATATTTCTCTTTTCGTAGCCGAGAGCACCTTCCTGTACCAAAAATGCTAGCACTTAGGAGTGAAGGCTCTGTGTAGACACCAGCTCAGAATCTCCATGTTCAATGAGTTATGTAGGTGTTGTCTTCAGCAATGGAATCTTGCCATTGGTTTACTTACAGAGAATAAACTATAGTCTTGGAAACAGCCTGGGTTTTTTTGTATGTTCCAATGATACCTTTGGCCAACAACTTAATTATAGGTGACTCATTTCCAGTACTGGATGCTTCATTTGGTGAAAAGAGATGTCCAAGTGGGGATCTGTCTTCCCCATTATTTAGTGATGTCATTTAGATCACTTGTATATGTATATATTTTAAGAAGTTTCTACTGAATTAGGTTTCTTTACTGTCCATCAATGGACCTTAATTTTAGCTCCTTTCCCTTGTATTCCCCTCCTCACTCCCCTCTTTTCTCTCCATCTCCACATGATTCTCACAATCTAATCTCCCCTCACCCATCCATCCATAACTGTCTATTCTGTTTTCTTGTCCTAAGGAAATCTATCTGTTACCCATAATCCTGTACTCTATACCTAATTTCTTTGGCTATATGAATTATCATATATTGGTTATCATTAACTTAACAGATAATATCTACATATAGGTGAATATATACCACATGTGTTTTTCTGGGTTTGAGTGGCCTCACTCGAGCTGGTTTTTGTTTTCCTAATTCCATCTATTATGAATTTCATGATTTCACTTTTTTAAAATAAATGACTAAATATCACTCCACTGTGTAAATTTATCATATTTTCTTTATCATTTTTCTGTTGTGAGTCATCTAGGTTGATTCCAATTTCTGGCTCTTATGAACAGAACAGCAATGAACATGGTGGAGCAAGTATCCTTATGGTAGGATAAAGCATCCTTTAGGTATATGCTCACGTGTGGTCCAGCTGGGTCTTGAGGTAGATGGATTCCCATCTTCCAGATGGACCACTTCACTGGTCTCCATAGTGGCTGTACACTCTCACCAGCAATGAATGAGTGTTCTCTCTATTTCACATCTTTGCCAGCATTTTGGTCTGTCTCTTGTGTTGTTGGTCTGACAAGTATAAGGTGAAATCTCAAAGTGGATTTGATTTGCTGTCCCATGATTATACAGGATGCTGGACATTTAAGTAAGTGTTTTTCAGTCATTTGAGTTTTCTCTTTTTGAGAATTCTCTGCTTATATCTCTATCTCATTTTGAAAATTAAATTGTTTCTTGATATCTAGTTGGGTTTTTTTTGTTTGTTTGGTTGGTTTTTTTTTGTTTTTTTGTTTTTTTTGCTTTTTATATATTTTGGATAGTAGCCCTCTGTCAGATGGATGTGTAGATGGTAAACATCCTTTCCCTTTCTGGATGGTGATGCTTTGTCTGGTGATGGTGTCGTTTCATGAGGACACCATCAGTTTCTCAGTTTCATGAGGATCCATTTATTAATTGTTGATCTCAGGGCCTGTGTTAATGGCATTCTTTTTAGAAAGTCTTTTCTTGTGTCAGTGAGTTCAAGGCTCCCCCCTCCCCCTTTTCTCTTCTATCAGGTTCAGTGTAACTAGTTGGATGTTGTGCTCTTTGGTCCATTTGAAGTTGAGTATAGTGCAGTATGGATTTATTTAGATTCTTTTACATGTAGCCATCCAGTTTGACTAGAACCATTTGTTGAAGATGCTGTCTTTTTTTCCAGTGCATATTTCTAGCTTCTTTATCAAAAATCAGGTGTTCATAGATATATACATTCATGTCAGGGTCTCAATTAGATTCCACTTATCAACATGTCTAGTTTTGTGCTATTTTTATTATTATTGCTCTGTGGTAAAATTTTGGGAAAGTAACTCCCACAGTTCTTTAATGAAAGTATTATTTTAGCTATCCTGTTGACTTAGTTAGGATTTTACTGTTGAGAAGAGACACCAAGGCAACTCCTACAAAGACGACATTTAACTGGGGCTGGCTTACAGGTTCAGAGCTTCCGTCCATTATCATCAAGGCAGGAGCATGGCAGCATCCAGGTAGGCATGTTGCAGGAGGAGCTGAGAGTTCTGCATCTTCATCAGAAGGCTTCTGGAAGACTGGCTTTCTTGTGGTTAGGAGGAGGGTCTCATTGCCCATGCCCACAGTGACACACTTCCTCTAACAAGGCCACACCTCCTAATAGTGCCACACCCTGGGCCCAAGCATATTCAAACCACCACACCTGTGTTTTGGTTTTTCCATATGGTTAGGGATGGGAATGGGGGAGGGGACTGAGGAGGTCCACATGTGGAAGGAAAGTATGGTGTGTCACCAGGATCTGCTAGAAGGCACAGTGTGTGGAGAGGCCACAACAGATAGCTGGGATGAGACTGGGGAAGTGGATTTGGAGGAGAGAAGGGAGATTGAATATCTGAAGCCTGCTTACCTACTTCACTGGCCTACTCATTTCTCTTGCAGGCCTGACTGATGAGCCTGACTGAGTTGGGACCCAGGATAGCAGCATGAGTGGGAGGAGAAGATCCACCAGGGATGGGGTAGACAGGAGGGGGAGGCCACAGCAGCTGGTCTGCTACAGAGCTGAGGGTGAGGCTGAGGGGTTGGATTTAGAAGAGAGGAGACAGAGGTGAAAATCCACAGTTAGCCTACCTGCTTTTCTGGCTGGAGTGGCCGGAGGGTCCCAAGGAATGCCTGCTGGAGTTGGAAGTTAGGATAAAGTGATGGGGGAGGGGGTTCTGTATGGTCCACTGGAGGTGGAGGTTGGGTTGCAGTAGGTGGGCTGCTATGAAGCTGGGGATGAGCCGAGGGGATTAGACTTGGAGGAGAGAAGGAAGAGTTATTAAATGATCTGCTTCCCTGGCTGGAATGGTTTGCAGGTATTGTGATTTGAATAAAAACATCCCCCTAGGATCATATGTTTGAATGATTGGTCATCAGAGAGTGGCGATATTTAAGAATTAGAATGATTAGGGGACTTGGCCTTTCTGGAGAAAGTATATCACTGGGGATGGGCTTTGAGGTCTCAAAGCCTATGCTAGGCCCAGGCTCTCTTTCTGTGGCTCTCTGCTGTGTGTGGCTCAGAATATAAAGCTCTCAGCTCCAGAGCCATGCCTGCCTATGTTAGCCTTCTGTCTAAACTCCACCTCACAGTTGCCTGGCAACAGCCAGGAGGGCCAGGCCCACTATAAAAGGGGCTGCTTGCCCCTCCTCTCTCTCTTATCTCTTGTTCTTGCCTCTCCCTTGCATCTCTTATCCCTTATCTCTCCCTTTTTCCTCCCCTCCCCCTCCCCCCCCAAACATGGTCATGGCGGGCCTCTCCACTTCTCTACTCTCTACTCTTTCACTTCTCTCTCTCTTTCTCTCCCTCTACTACCCTCTTAACTCCCCTCCCCATGCCCTAAATAAACTCTATTTCTATACTATATCTTCCTGTGTGGCTGGTCCCTCAGGTGGAAGGGATGCCTGGGCTTGGGCCTGCTGAGGCACACCCCTTCCCCATACCTCCCTATACCTCCATAAAATATATCTTTATATATTTTTATAAACACATCAACCTATGTGCCACCATGCTCCACGCTGTGATGGCAATGTAAGCAAGCCCCAGTGCTTTCTTTTATGCCAGCTGTTGATCATGATGTCCCCTCATAGCAATAGAACAGTGACTAAGACACCAGAGAACCCCTGCTGGAGTTGGGAACTAGGATAATGGGAAGAATCTTGGGAATGAAGTTTGGAGAAGAGAGGAAGATGCTTTGGATACACTGGAGGTGGGGGCAGAGAGGAAGGGGAGGCTGGGGGTGAGGGTCTGATGTAGAGTTTCGAATGAGATGGGGGATGGGGTCTGGAGGAGAGGAGGGAGAGTTCTGCAGTTAGCCTCCCTGCTTCCCTGACCAGTGTTGGTAGCTATGTCTTAATTGTGTTGACCTTGTTAGCATTCCTTCTAGACTCTGCCCCACCATTACCTGGCAACAGCCAGGTAATGCCTGGCTTGCTATAAAAGGGTTGCTTGGCCCCTCCTTACTCTCTTAATCTTTTACTCTCTGCCCCTTCTCTCCCTGCTCCTTCTCCCTCTCTCCCCTTCCCCCTCCCCTCTCTCTCCACTTGTTTCTGGCTGGCCTCTCCTTCTCTTCCTTCTCCTCCTTCTCCTCCTTCTCCTCCTTCTCCTTCTCTTCTTCTTCCTCCTCCTTCTCTTCCTCCTCCTCTTCCTCCTCCTCCTCCTCCTCTTCCTCCTTCTTCTTCTTCTCTCTCTCTCTCTCTCTCTCTCTCTCTTCCCCCTCTGTCTCTATCTTCAACTCCTCTTCCCAAGCCCTAAATAAACTCTATTCCATACAATATTCATCACATGACTGGTACCTCAGGGGGAAGGGATGCCTCAGCATGGGCCCACAAAGGTGCACTCTTCATTAGAGTTTTACTGCTGTGAACAGACACCATGACCAAGACAACTCTTATAAGGACATTTAATTAGGGCTGGCTTACAGGTTCAGAGGTTCAGTCCATTATTATGAAGGTGGGAACATGGCAGCATCCAGGTGCAGGAAGAACTGAGAGTTCTACATCTTCATCTGAAGGCTGCTAGCAGAATACTGGTTTCCAGGCTGCTAGGACTAGTGTATCAAAGCCCATAGTGACACACCTACTCCATCAAGGCCACACCTCCTAATAGTGCCATTTCCGGGGCCAAGAATATATAAAGAATATATCACACTCTTCCACCTCACCATACTTGGCTCTACCAAACATATCCTAGCCCTTTCTTTGTTTTTTATGAAACACAACAGATAAATACTTGTCTGTCTTAGTTAAAATTATGCATGAGAATAAAATCAAATATCCTACACAGAATGAACCCTGGCACAGTATTAGTCAGTACCAAGCTTTTCAACTCTGTCAGCATTGACACATAGGGCTAAGTAGTCCTTTGTTATCAGTACCAAGCTTTTCAACTCTGTCAGCATTGACACATAGGGCTAAGTAGTCCTTTGTTATAGATGACTGTGCTGTGTATTCTAGGGCATTTAGCAGTATTCAAAGCATTATCTTGTCAAATGTCCTGAAGAGTTATATAATAATCTATTGTATGGATACACGATATACCATGTCTGTTTTGAATACACATTTGATAGGCTTTTGAAGAGTTACCATCTTTTGGCTGTTCAGAATGGTGTCAGAAATATCCATGTGTAAGTTCTCGTGGGAGTGTTGGTATATTCAGCCCATATTTAATTCTGAATCTATGGATTCAGCCAATCAGAAACAAAGTACTTAAGGAAAAGTATGTTCATACTTTATCATTCTGCAAATATTACAGTACAATAGCTATTTCATAGCATTTTTGCTGTATTATCTATTTTAAATAATCCAGAGATGATTTAACATACACAGGAGGATGTACTTGTGTTACATGTAAATCCTGTGCTATTTTTATTTACAGATGGATACTGAACCCCCAAAGATACTATTTGGAAACTGTATTCTCATCTCTTAGGCATATAACATTGACAAAAATATCCATGTCACTGGATAAAGGCAGAAACATGAACTTTATTCAAAGAGGATTCAGCAAGGTAGGTATAGGGACTTTCAGGAAGAGAGCAAAATTGAACTTAACTCTGAATACAGTAAAGACAAGTTTGGGCTTTTTATGGTCAAAGAATACAGTAAGGACCAGAGACAGGAAATAAAATATATGGGACAAAGGGGATTCTTGTTAAATCAACTCAGATTTCTTGTTAAAAGTATGACAAGGCAATTTGACACCAATGTTTAAGGATAAACTGATTTAATAAGTATCTTTGTAGATGTGATACAATATCCCTAAACAAAGCAACTTAAGGGAGAAAGTGTTTGTCCTGGCTCGTTGTTCTGGGTTACAGTCCATCATGGCAGGAAAAGTCACAGCAGCAAGAACTTCAGGTATCCAGTCACACTGCATCCATCCCTGGTGAAGAAGAAAAGAGCAAAGGAACCTTGTGTGTAACAGGGTTTCTCCTTGTTTTGCAACCCCAGAATCCCAGTTCAGAGATTCGTGTTATCCACAGGGCTTAGTTCATCCTGCATCACGATACTGTCCCAGAGACATGCCCAGTGCTGTCTCCCAGGTAACCCATCAGTTTGAGGAGTGAGATGAACCATCACAACAGGATTGGGAAGATTCTTTCTCAAAGTGCGTTTTACGAGGACAGAAAGGCAATTCCAAGATCTGGAGAAGTTAGGAAGAAGATCCACGGTTGAATAAAGGAGAGACTTTTTGTCCATATACAAGAGAAATCCCTGGGCTATGCCACAGGTAACCAACGCTATGTTGATGATACCACCTCTCATTTTGCATTCCCACTAACAGTATATGAGGCCTCCAGTCTCACCACATCTTTGCCCACAATATCTGATGTGAATTTTGAATCTAATCATCCTGAACAGTCAACCATGAGTGGAGGAGGAACTCAGGGGGCCCCACCTTCCACTGCTGAACTATTTTCTACTGATAGGTTCAGGGAGCAGGAAAATAACGACCTTGAGTCCCGTACCTGGTGATGACCCCAGCACGATCTGATAGTTCAAATCCAATCATCACACAGGAAGTCCTGGTTAAATTGAATGGATCAAAAGACTGAATCAGATAACATGAATCTGGGAAAGGGGCTGGTAAGGATGTGGACAGAGGGGTCATAAAGGAAAGGTTGCAGTAGAAAGACTAATTAAAATACATTGTAAATGTATATAATCGTCTCACATAGCAACATTAGTCAATGAAAAATAATCTAACCTTCCTAGTAGATGGAAAGCGATTTTGACTTGTCACTTTTTTTAAAACAAAGGAAATGTTATTAGAATACAAGCACACTAATACTCTTAAGTACTCTCTGTATATGGTTTTGCTCTGTGACAAAACTACAGTCACAACAGGCCTTAAAACACTTTAGGCTGTGTGGCCCTGTACAGATGTTCTCTGATCCCTTAAAAATTATTTTCTTTTTTTTTGCTATGTGATAATTACTTTTGTTTGTGATTTTGCTTCAGTATGAATAATATTGTAATACAAACTAAATATCAGTTTTCCACAGTGGAGCCAAGTGCCTGCTTTTGTGATACATAGGACTTAACATCATTTTTCAAAGAAACAAAAATTCAGTTTAACAAGGTCGAAAATAACTTGCCACTGTAATCAGTCAGCTTGGAGAATAAAGTTAAGGTATTTGTGAAAAGCAAAATTATTATATTCATATGTGATTCTTGTTAAAATACAGTCAAGCAATTTGTGCACCGATAAGTTTTCTCTAGGGTCTTATGCTGTAAGTTCAGATAGAAATTCTTCATAGGGATTGTAATTAGTATAACACAGTTTAATGTCATGGTTAATAGTTTCCCAGAGTGTTCTGATTAGAAAATTAATCTGCCTGTGTTTGTAGATGATAGAGCCATGTAAAAGAGGACAGAAATATTCCTATTAATGTGAGATACTTAACTAAGGTTCATTTCAAAGTGTTAGATGTCACTACCAGACTACACTCCCCATATTGGAAACAAATAGAAAAAATGAATTAGGTAATTATTAAGACTGGTGTACGATTATCATTTAATGGCTTCCTATTAAAGCACAATTACTAAAGCCTAAATATAATTTGTTGAGTCACTTGAACTAATTTGTCTGACAATAGCAAATAGTAACTCTGTCAGTCAAAAGTTAAAAGAAATGTAAAATAAGCTACAAAACCTCTGTGGTGCCCAAGAGATATTTTCAAGTCTTTTTCTCTCATTTATGTATTACCTCATCATCGTATATATTTTCCACTTTCAATTCTGAGTTAAACTACGGTGTTGTGGCTATTCTGTAAGAGCCCTGTCTTTATTGAGGTGGCACCTTAAAATGTCTACCTGCATCCACCTTCTGCTTTGATGTTTAGTCTACATGAACCCATCTTCTTACTATAAGACCATCATTCCCTCAATACTGTGATGAACAGATTGGTGTTTACATCATTAAATGGTATATAGCTCATTGCAATAATTAGCACAGTTAGCTTGCTTCACTTCCTGCTGAGATGTCTGGCTTAAAGTTGCCAGTAATATCAAGCTGCACAAGTGTGCTGTCCAGACACTATGGTCACAAGTCACCAGACAATTTTAGGGTGTCAGATCCTCATTCCCAGCCCTTAATCTTTATCTGTTTGCCAGCATTGATCGTGGTAACCTTTCTGAGAATTTCTGCTTGCTCACTGCTCTCGTCATCTCTAAATCATCTTTTCTTGACCTCTGCTGGGCCTTTTCGGGCTCGTTCTCATGTTGTCATGTCATAGTTTGCCTTTCTATACAGAATGCTTCAAGGTAGGAAGCCTAATTTGGTTCCATCCTCTAGTAGAGAAGTCATACGTTCCCTCCAACAAACTTGCTCTCTTAACTCTTCTGCAAAATGGGCAAAATAAATTTTCCAATTCACACTAAGCTAAAAGGATCCCCCAGTTTTTGTATTAGTGTGTCTCTTGTCATCACAGATGACAAGGAAAGGGTTCTCAATCAGAACATGATTCTAGACCTCAGCAGTAAGGTAAGGGTGCTCACCGTGTCAACTATTGCAATGAGTTGTATACCTTTTAATGGCATAAACACCAATCTGTTAGTTGTAGAATTGAGGGAATGTGTTCAAGAACCCATCATGATTGTTCAACCCAGTGATCATGAAACCAACCCATCTACCTGCTGAATGAATTATTGTTTACCTGAGACATCACATGAAACAGCAGAATGGATCTTCAAAACAAAATGGGATCTTAAACAACGTCTCAACCTTTACTTTTTAATCATGTTCTTAAAGTCTTTGATTTGTATTTCCCCGGTGTCCTTGTCTTAAAACCCTGGGCATTTTAAGACATTAGATACACTATAATATGCGTATGAGCTATAGGTTTATCAGTGCTTTCCATATAAAGAGGCAATTCCTCTGCATTCTGAAGATCGATTTTCATAACCTTGATATAGGGTGCTATTGCATCTGCTTCTGTGCTCAAAGCCCACTAAATGGTTGGATGGTTTTCAGTTGCCTTCTGCTCCTCTGAGATTTTTTTCTTTAAATTAAAGAAATAGGTAAAATAATTGACAAGCATATGGTTGCAGATAATTGAGGTAACATGAATAAAGGTTTTATTTAAAAGCTTAGAATATATTTTATGTGTGATAAAGGTTCATTTCCCATCACATTGATAACTGGACCAACTTGAGCACCAATCCCTGATGCTATTAATAACACTGTTATGCTTGCAGACAGGAATCTAGCACGGCTGTCCTCTGAGAAGCTCTACCCAACAGCTGACGCAGATGCAGCCAAACAGTGGATGGAGCTTGGGGACTCTTATGTAAAAATAGGGGAAAGGATTGTGGGCCCCAAAGGGGATAAGAACTCCACAGAAAGGCCAACAGAGTCAACAAACCTGTGTCTTTGGGGCTCTAAGAAATGGAACCACCAACCCAAGAGCATACACAGGATTGACCTAGGCCTCCCTGCACATATGTAGCAGATGTGCACCTTGGACTTTGTCTGGGTCCTGAAAAACTGGAATGGGGGCTATCCCAAAAGCTGTTGCCTTTAGGTAGAATATGTTCTTCTAGCTGGGCTGCCTTGTCTGTCTCAATGGGATAGTGGGATAGAATGTGCCTAGCCCTGCAGAGACTTGATTTGCTGAGATTGGGGGTGGGAGCACCAGCTCAGAGGAGAAGGGGAGGGAGGATGGGGGAAAGAATTATGGGAGGGGGTGCCCAGGAGGGGGGCCAGTGAGTAGAATGTAAAGTTGATAAAAAGAAAGAAAGAAAGAAGAAAGAAAGAAAAGAAAGTCCCTTCCAGCATTTGAAATCATAGATAAATTAGAATATTGTTAATGTAAACAAAACACTCAGCCTCTGGACATCCACTGATGCCACTTTCCCTTCCAACACCAATGCAAAAACCCAGAAAGTTCTCTTTGACTCGCCCTGCCACCACACACACACAGTTTAATACAGTATAACTAATTTTACTTGGTACCTTCTACACCACCCCAAATCTGTAAAGGAGGACTGGAGTAAGTAGCCTCTCTGGGTTAGCCTTTTGTCTTCATGACAAAATGTCTGAGAAATACAACTTAAAGAAGTTGGCTGTGATGTGATAAAATATCACATGGTGTGGTGGCAGTATATGGCTGAGCGGGATGCTCACTCTATGGGAGCCAGGAAGCAAGGAGAGAAAGCCTGGAAGTGACTAAGACAAGATACCCTAAAAGGAAAAGAAGATGTCCTATGTCACCTTCTTTCTTCAACTTGGCCCTACTTCCTGATAGCCCATCAAGTGGAATGTAAGCATGGCTCAGTGGAACTGCACATACTCAGCATGAAGGAGACTGTGGATTTGATTCCCAAAACACATAAACTCCGCTACAGTCCAACGGAACCACCAAAGTGAGTAGAAATGGTGTCTGAGAACTAGAGCTCTCAGCTACATTCTAACCAATGGGCTAAATCCTCAACACATACACTTTGGGGAGACATTTCATGTCTAAACTCTAACTGGTCCAAATAATTAAACCAATTAAATTAGCACCTAAGAGGAAGATTAAGTTTCATTTATTTTTCTGGGCAAAAAGACTTAAAACTTTTACTTCAAATATACATTAATCCTATGTAAGAAAAAAAATCATCCATGATCAGTTTGAAAATTTGAAATGAGAAATGTGTAAGACTGTTCCACACATAAAACTCAGGAAATACTCACACACTCTCAGGAGCTTGTAATACAGTGCAGTGGTAGAGCAGGTTTTCTGGTATATGCAATATCCTGTGTTTATTCCCCAACACACACACACACACACACACACACACACACAATGCAGCATCCATCCCTGCATCTGTATCTTTATCACTTAAGAAACATACCGCCCTGGGCAGCAGCCCGATTCTGACTTATCTGAGCAGAAACCTCCATTTCACATCTAGTCTTTAAATGCTGCCAATATTTCACCATTAATTCCCCTCACATCTGTTCTGTTTGCACTACCTCCTAGTCTCAAGCTAATTCCTCTGCTTTTCCACGCTGCACTCTGATGCTTCCAACAGATCCCGACTCTGAAAATGATAGCTGATGGTCTAAGTCACTCATCAGGTTTTATTGTTTGGTTGGTTGATATTTTTTTTTTTTTATTTGATACAGTCTTACTGTATTGGCCAGGCTGCTTTTGAACTTGTGATCTCTCTGCCTCTGTCTCCTGAGTGCTGAGATTACAGATGTAATCACATCGGAGTCAAGACCCACCTTTACACTCTAACACTTTAAAAGAAGGGGCAGCCAGGCAGTGGTGGCGCATGCCTTTAATCCCAGCACTTGGGAGGCAGAGGCAGAGGCAGAGGCAGAGGCAGAGGCAGAGGCAGAGGCAGAGGCAGAGGCAGAGGCAGAGGCAGAGGCAGAGGCAGAGGCAGGCAGATTTCTGAGTTCGAGGCCAGCCTGGTCTACAGAGTGAGTTCCAGGACAGCCAGGGCTACAGAGAAACCCTGTCTCGAAAAAAAAAAAAAAAATGGGGGTGGGGGGCAGAACTCCATAAAAAACTAGCAAAGATCACATGGCAATGTTACTGCCACTAGGACGCAAGTATCTGACAATTCCTTCGCTTGATGCTTCATCTCAGAAAATGTCTACTGATGTTAAAAGAAACCAACTTGGACCTGGTTTAGGGAATGGAGTGCTCCCTGGGCTTACAAAACCCTTAAAATATTTAACCACAGATACCAGGAAGAGGCTTCTCTCTGCACTTTAAGAAAACATTACTTCCTAGATATGCGGGGAGCTGCATTTTAATAAGAGGATTCACTCAGTTTGTTTTCAGTGCCATCATGTTTCTGACTCATCTTTGTAAAGAATGTCTTAGGGGACTTTGCTCGCTTCCCTGTTCTTTTCCACCCTTCGTGTAATTAGGAAACCTGATTCATAGTGCCACATTGTTCAAATTACTATAGATTTTTCTTTCTTCCTTTTCCTAGTTTTAATTTTACTGTAGAATTGCTCCAAAACTGCACAGCTTAGACCTGTGTTGTCTTTTTTCTTCTAATAAATCATTTCTTTTACCTTAGGTGATATCTTGGTAAATGAGTTTCTAAGGTTTGTCTTTTCTTAAAAGCAAATGCTTGTGCCTAATTATCCTCCCGCCATATGGTTCCCCTTCTCTTCTGTATTCTTTAAAACTCTCACGCTCTTCCTCTGCAGTCGCCACAGAACCCAGGTGCCCTCTTCCCATTATATTTGCACACTTTGAAACCCACCATCTGTCCTTGTCCTTCAGATGGTGACTACATCCTGAATTAGTTTTAAGGTCTTGCTGTTTCTATAGCTCTGTTTCTCCCCTCTCACCATTATATGATCCCTCGAGGCTGATTTCCATTTCTTACTAACAGGAGGGAATAAACTGTTGTAAACACAATACAGCATTCTCTCTTCACTTACACAGTGACAAGAAAGAGGGGTGCCTCATTGTAAGCAAGGACAAACTTCACAGGCACATTAAGAGATGAATGAGCTTGAACAAGCTATAGAAGATGCTAAAAAGATGATGATGTCTTAGCATCATCCTGCTACAGCCCTCTGGGGAAAGAGACATCACAGGACTGTTCTATCAAAATATCACAACGTGCCTTGATTAGCAACCAGAGGTGTTCCTTACTGTTCTAGAGTCTGTGAAGTACAACATCCAGCTACTAGTAGGTCCACTCAGCTGCTCTTCTTGCAGGATGCATGGGACGTGTTCCAGAGTGGCTTTTACAAGGAGGGTACTAATGGCATTTATGAGAGTCATGCCCTTGTGTCTCAATCACCTCCCAAAGGAACCAAGACACTCCAAACACTGTCACATTTCAGATTATGTTTCAACATATGAATTTGGATGAGACATAAAAATTCAGTCTATGACTAAACTGTAGCTGAAGATCCTGTTGATAGATGAAATCACACAACTGCACAAACCTGTGTTAGCCCTTATTTAGATCTATGTTCAACCACATTCATCCACAGAATATCTTTTTAGTAACTGCTTATACCTCTGACTTTTATAGATTTACCCAGATATTTTGCTTACTTAAACAGTGCTTATAGTTTAAGATAATCTTCTGAGCTGAGGTTTCAGAACATTGGGCTGCATTCTGCAGTTTAATAATTTGAAGCACATATTGTTATTTAGTGTATACATAGGATCTCCAGCATCTTTTGTTTTGTTTTATTTTGAAACAGGGTCTCACTATGTAACTCTGCTTGTATCTGCCTCCCAAGTGCTAGGATTAAAGGAGTGCACTACAATGCCCAGCTGAACCTCAGGCATCTTGACCATATCCTGTACTAGTCACAGAACCTTTAGCTCACTGGTTCTTCAGACTAGCTGGCCAACGAGACTCAGAGATCCTCCCGTATCTGCCTTCTCTAGCACTGGGATTATAGGCATGGATTATAGGCTCTTGCTGTCTTGCTTGGCTTTTAATGTGGCCCTGGGTGTTGAACCCAATTCCTGATGCTTGTGAAGCAAACACTTTGCTCACTGGGCTGTTTCCCCAACCAGTCTTTACTCTCTAGCTGAGAACACTCCTGACGTTAAATGCTGCCTTGATTACAGCTGTCTCCAGTTCTGTCTAGGGATTCGGTTGGTCCAGGATGATCGTTCTCTAATTCTCTGATAAAGATTCTGAGTTCCTCAACCTGAATGTCAGGTGGAGAAGGAACATGCTTTTATACGACAAGGAGAATGTTTCATTCCCTTTCAAAATATTTAAATGTTACAATATACAAATTTCTGAATGGTCTACCCATCGATGACTCATTTCCTTCTGATCCCCAAAAACGTTTTTAGTAGCATATTATATGTTAAACATTTCATAAACTAGAAATCACTCCAAAAATATGAATAATAATTTGTTGTTAGTATATGTTTACCTCATGTTACATAGGGATGTTTTATGTATGTGTAATATATAATATATGTGTGTGTACATATATATACGTGTGTGTGTGTACACATATATGTGTGTATGTATACATATAACATTTGGATATGTATTTTATTTCAAATTCTTATTTTTATACTATGCATTTAAATATATAAGAAATGTATTATAAGACAATGTTTATCATCCTTGAATAGACTATCTGGTTAATGTGAGGTTAGCAGAAAGCGTGACAGATGGCAGGAAAGAAGTATTTAGCCTTAAGACTATGTTATAAATCATTCATAAGTGAAAAATCTATCTTTCACAGAGAATCAGGAGTTGATATCACAACCTGAGGTCTAATCTCGAGAGAGGATTCTGACTGGTCCAGCCATGGGGAATTGTCTAGTCATGTTGAGGGACTCCAAAGAAAGAGGTGGTATACTGATGGGGCAATGGGTTAAGCCACAAGGACTTGGAAATGGTTCTTCAAAGGAAATCAAGAGAGTTAGGTTCGACTGTTTTCTGTTGTCAGTAACACAGTAGCACAGGGGGGTTGAGATGTAAAGAAAAGAGAATTATTTTAGGTTGTAATGAGAAAGTTCTAATACCAAAATACAACATGTAGTCATAATCTCATTGTTGTAACAGACCCACAGTGTCACAAGACATCACATGGCAAGAAGAATAGAATTCGTGTGTGTCATCTCTTCTACACTCCCTTTCGTCAACGAAACAATTAGGATTCAATTACAAGGCCCCACTGTAAAGTCTTGATCCAGTCCTACTTAACTCTTTCAAGCCCCATCTATAAACGCTGTAGTCACATTCAGATGCTATCCTCTCAACACCCCAAAGTGAGGATTAAGGTTTACTACACAAACTTGGAGGACACTCTCAGATCATCTGCCCAAGCCACAGCAATCCTCTTGCCAGAAAATGACAAGGTCGAATAGAACCCCAAACAGGCAAAACTGAGATAATCACATAAACTCACTGAGTTGGATTTGCCACTCTACTACAGTCTGTTAATCTTTCTATTCCACAGTTTGTTGACTATTACTGCTGCAGCATGACCGCTCAGTAAATATCAGTTACTTTGACATTTTCTAATGTTAGTGTGGACCTAAGGGTATAAAAGAAGTTTATCATTAATTTGGAAAAGAAGTAAAGTTTTTCAATAAATATGTAAAGATGACATCGCTTTTAAAAATAACCCACATCTAGGATGGGTGAGAGAAACCTAAAGGACAAATGGCAGGAGAGACGACAAGAAAACTTGTGCTTACAATATGAAGGTTATTATTTACTTCTTGTAGCAGGGTTTCATTAAGGAGAAACAGGGACACTGTTTGTTATCTGCCCCTTAAGTCCCTCCAGCGCACAGTCTACCATAGTCAAGGCCATTCTGAAGGTTCAGTGCTAACAAAAGGAAATTTTAAAAAATGTCCTAATTCCAACTTTCCTAAGACTCCTCAGGCATGTTCTTTTCTAGAGGTTCCGGCAGGCCATCACCTGTGCCAAGGTCCAGCTTGTTTTATTTCAGTGTTTTTCTCATTCCACATTCTGAACTACATTCTGGAGCTTCATTTCGGTTACACACGGGCACACTGGTTAGACCTTAGCACATGCATTATTGAAAGGTTATCGAAGAACTGAAACAGGCTCTGTACCCTCAGAGAGAAAGAAAGAAAGTTTAATTTCTAGGAAGAGCTGAACAGGGAATTGATGATAGACTAGGGAACTAGGATAAAGATAAACGTAGAATCAACATTGTGCTTTCATGAGACAGGCAGAGCAGCATAGGAAACTGAGCAGTCACCAATGTAAACAGCCAGTCTTCTTAAGAGCTAAAGATCTGAAAACGACCTATTTAACTGATTTGTTCTCTTCACTACCTCACTTTTGTTAATGTGAACTATAACTTCAGAGCTATACAGAGGGGTAAATAATTAAATCATACTAAATGGCCCACAGCTCTGTGCATGGGTCTGTCAAATGTAATAATAAATGTTATGAAGGGCTTTATGTACACAAATTCATGGAGTCTCTTTAAAGATTTCTTTTTTCATAAAAAGCATGTTAAATGTGAAATAAATGGCCTCCCTCCCCTTCTTTCGCCCTCTTTCTCCCCCTCCTTTCCTTCCTAGTCGTCAAGCCTTTATGATAGTCCCAGGAAAGCAATCATCATAGATGCCAGATAGAGTTCCTCATGCATTCACTGACAACTAGGACCAAACAAACGACCCATTTGCCTTAATTACCATGTATAAGATTGGACAACAGATGTTCTTCTGCATGTGGCTTGCTAATTTATTTCATTCTTTCTTTCCACTTATATGAGATACTCTGAAAAACATATAATTGAGTCTTTCATTCCTCTTCATAAAAAAATCTACTATCTCCTATTAATATGTTATCTTTCAATATCAAAATTTAAGAACATCAGTTACCATCCATAACTTTCTGTCATGTACAAATATAAATTCTACAGTGTATTCCACATACACATGAAAATATCAAAATGCATCTTTCTAAGAACAGCAGCAGGAGAACAAACACAGCTGCTACTTCACTATCATGCTCTCTACAGTCTTTTTAAAAAACACAATTTTAAAAGGTTATTTGATCTTCATTCACAAATTCTTGCAAATTGAATACTCCTCTCTCCCATATTTGTGTACATTCGTATATTTCACAGAGGTCTGGAAATAGGCCCACAGTTCTGTTTAGAACTGATGGCGGTTTAAATGAGAATGGCCTCCATAGGCTCATGTACTTGAATACTTGGTTTGCAGTTGGTGGAACTGTTTGAAAGGATAAGGAGGCGTGGCCAAGTTTGATGTGGTGTGTCTCTGGGGATGGCTCTAAGATTTCCAAAGACTCAGTGCCATTCTCTGTATCTCTATCTGTCTCCTACTTGGGAACCAAGGTGTGAGTTCTTAGCTGTTCCTAACACCATACCTCTACTCTACCACCAAAGAGTCCAGCCCACTGCAACTATAACCATCAAATTAAATGCTTTCTTTTATCAGTTTTATCACAACAATGGAAAAGTAACTAAGACAGAGCCATAATTTAAATGCCATGACTTTCTAAAGAAATAAATGACTTCCACTTAAATTACTCAACATGAAGCATGTTCTAGGAAACCTTTGAAATGAGGATCCATTTTTCTATTATATCAATGTGGTAGCAACAGTTTTAAAGTGACTCGGTTCACTATTGACTGGCTTTCCTATTACATAGTACAGCTGACCACAGACTATTCAAATTGGCTTCAAATTTTAGGTTGATGTTCTTTCTGCTGTCCTACTACTTATTTTAACTCATCTTAGTATTTTATGGTGCTAGATATCACTGTCCGAATAATGCGCACAGAGATTTTTAAATGTAAAGTCTCCTTACTTCTCATTAATGAGGCTACTAAACTTCACTTCTTGAGATGTATTTCAAAATAGATAATTGAACTGCTGAACAGTGTAGTATTTTAATTATGTATGTAATATATAGCTGGACTATATGCACCTAGAGAATATATACTGAGTTTTTTATTTTGAAAAATTGTGAAAATAAGATAAATGTGGTAATAAAAATCAAACAATATAAAAAGTTACAGAGTCCCTAGTAAGAATCTGCATTCTCTACTCTTAGGTCTATTCAGCCGAAATAACCATATTTAACTGTTTCAATTTCATGTTCTCTTACTCATTACCCCATATTACTGAACATTATACCTATGCTCCACTATCTCAATTTATTGGTGCTATAATGGAAGGTGAAAAATGACCATAGTCACACTTCTTATGCCATCTTTTTCTGTCCCAAATCTGCTCATTTGATTTTTATTCCTATTTAATTCATTTCTCTCTCTCTCTCTCTCTCTCTCTCTCTCTCTCTCTCTCTCTCTCTGTGTGTGTATGTGATATGAAAGAGGAAAGAGATGCATGCTGGTCCCTGAAGCTTAGGCCAGAGAAAGATAGAAGAATAGCAGACTTTTCCTCTATTATTCTGTGTCTTATTCCCAGCAGACAGAATCTGAAGGACATTACTTAGGTTAGGTTGGCTGGCTGAAAAGCCTCTGGGATCTTCTTGTCTCTGCCCCTCAACACTGGGGTTAGAGCCATACAGGCCATGTCTACCTTTTAAGTGTTGGGATATCAAACTGAGGCCCTCCTTCTTGTCTGGGAGGCGCCCTCACCCACTAGACCATCCTCCTGGTTCCACTCCCTTCATTTTCAGTTGCATGTCTAGACAATGATGTATTTACATTATTCATAAATATATAAATGTGATAATATAATATATGGTTTTTCTTAATGCAGTCATTTGCCCTTTTGTTTGTAGTTTTGTCATTCTCTCTCCCCAATTCAAATAGTCTCTCCGAATCACCATATACCTGCAGCATATTAATAATCTTTCAACATTTTTATGATCATATATTACAAGACCTATACTTTAACAGACAAAGGGTTTCTGTTTTCCAAGATAAAAAATAAAAAGCTTCGAGCCAGAGAGATGGCTCAGCGGTTAAGAGCATTGACTGCTCTTCCAGAGCTCCTGAGTTCAATTCCCAGTAACCACATGGTGGCTCACAACCATCTGTAATGGGATCCGATGCCCTCTTCTGGTGTTTCAGTGACAGCGTTGTTCATATACATAAAATGAATAAATAAACAAAAATAAAAAGCTTCTGGAACTATTTCCACAATATTGTAAACAAACTTAATACTGTTGAGCCATCTACTAAGCACGGTTGATGATATATTTTATGTTATGTGTTTTTTAGAACAACTAAAAATCAACACACAATTGTATAATCAGGCACATAGGACATGCAGAGTAAATCTTCACGCAGTTCCTATATAAATCACTTTCAGTTGTCACTCTTGAGTTAGCACACAGTTGAGGCTAAGTTGCCAAGCTGTGAACATAAACTACCAATGCATAAAGTGCAGACATCACTGCTGCTTGTCATTCTACAAATCACCACGTAAATAACAAAGGTACAACATGATCTGTGACCAATCTTGCCATTTCTTTCAAGGCATGTTGGTGATTGACCATTGTATGATTTTTCGTCAGTCTATGCAGAGATACTTAACATAGTACTTATGTTGTCTCCTTGTCCCCAGAAATAAACCTATATGATGTTTGCAGAAATGAAAATCAAAAGAGAAGTGATCAACAAAGATGCAATAAAGACACAAAAACAGATCATACTGGAACTGAAATTCAAGCAATTATAAACAGAATTTTAACAGACTATAGCTGACCAGGGCCATGCTAACATGTCTCCATACAAGAGGCTGGACCTATGCAGCCAGAGGAATCTGATGACATAGATGAGGAAAGGAATTGTGACCAAAAAGGACTGTCCAAGAGACAGTGAAGTCAATAAAAACTGTCATGTTAAAGGCATTCCGGAAGATAGTTCATACCATTGAAAGTGCAAAGGCTAAGAATGTCACAGCTGATCCAAATTTACAAAGAAGCGTGACAGCTTGCTGAAGCACAGAAAAACTCATTGTATGTCTTATGTTATATGAGGAAGACAGTGGAGTAACTACTTTTGATAAGTTTGTATCAATAGGATTTTACAAAGATGAAAAAAGTGCTTTGATTTTTAATGTTTGGCATTTATGGCATACTAAATAAAATTTAGTTTACAGTTTTCCTCTGCATTATTTTTAATCAACAATTAGATTTCAAAGTTCTGATTATGTATGTAACGCAGTCACAAAAGAATGAACATGGTATGTACTCACTGATAAGTGGTTATTAACCCAAAAGTTCAGAATACCCAAGAGTCACTTCACACTAACCATTGGGCTGAGTGAGAGGTCCCAGATGGAGGACTTAGAGAAGGGACTGAAGGAGCTGAGGGAGTTTGCAGTCCTAGAGAGGGAGCAACAGTGGCAACTGGCCTGACCCTTCGATGCTCCTGGAGACTGGATCACCAACCAAAGAATACACATGGAGGGATCCATGGTGCTGGCCACATATGTGGTAGAGGAGGGTCTGTTAGCCATCAGTGGGAGGAGAGGCCCTTGGGCCTGAGGATGTTAGATGCCCCAATATAGGAGAATGCCAAGGAGGGAAGATGAGAGTGAGTGGGTGGACGAGGGAATACCCCCATAGTGGCAGGGGGCCGGGGGAGGGAATGGGGAGGTTCCAAAGGGGAGATATGGAAAGGGGGAAATATCTGAAATGTAAATAAAGTATCAAAAAACAATTTAAAAAAATTGGATCCTTTAAAAGAAAAAAAAAAAAAACCAGATCTCAGAACAATCATAATCTTTCTCCACTGATCCTTGAACTCACTAGGCATGGTTTTGTTGCACTGCATGTTAACTACCCTGCTCGCACACACATGACTGTGGAGATTACATTGATCACTTTGTAAACTTGAGATCATGTTACCTGCTCTTTCTGCATTATGCTTTTCCAACTCAAGGATTCTTAGGGAGTCTGTGGATTGTAGCATGATTATCCTTTACTTTACAGCTGATATCCATTCATAAGTGAGCACATACCATGTTTGTTGTTCTCAATCTGGGTTACCTCACTCTGGATGTGGTTTTTTCTAGTTTCATCCATTTGCCTGCACATTTCATGATCTTATTTTTTAACAGCTGAGTACTTCTTCGTTGTGTTCATCGCCACAGTTTCTTTATCTAGTCATCAGTTGAAGGACATCTGGGTTGTTTCCAGTTTCTGGCTATCGCCAATAAAACTGCTATGAACATAGTGGAGCAAGTGTCCTTGTGGTAAGCTGGAGAGTCCTTTGAGCATGTGCTCAGGAGTGTTATAGCTGGGTCTAGAGGTAGATCAATTCCCAATTTCCTGAGAGACCTCCATATTGATTTCCAAAGTGGCTGTGCACATTTGTACTCCCACCAGCAAGGGGGGAGTCCCCCTTACCCCACATCTTCGCTAACATGAGCAGTCACTTGCATTTTTAATGTCAGCCATTCTGACAGGTATAATTTGGTATTTCAAACATCTTTTGTTTTGCATTTTCCTCATGGTTAAGGATGGTGAATATTTCTCTAAATTCTTCAAGGCCATTTGAGATTCCTCTGTTGAGAATTCTTTGTTCAGATCTGTACCCCATTTTTAAAATTGGATTATTTAGTTTTTTGACATCTACTTTCTTGAATTCTTTATATATTTTGGAAACTAGTCAGATGTGGAGTTGGTGAAGATCTTTTCACTTTCTGGAGGCTGCCATTTTGTCTATTGATAATGTTTCCCTTATAGAAGATTTTCAGTTTCATGAGGTCTCATTTCTTTATTTTATTGAGTCTTTATGAGTTTCACATCATGCACCCCAGCCCCACTCATCTCCTCATTCCTGTCTCTGAGCATGCTCAGTTAATGAGTCTCCATCTTGCAACCTCCACTCAAAATAACACACACACACACACACACACACACACTAAAGCATAGAAAAATATCTCATCGTGGAAGCTGTAGTATGTCACAGTGTGTCCAAAGTATATCCCTCTGTCCACACATCTTCACTTGTAAATGTCCATTGCAATGAAGTCTGGTTCAGGGTCTCTGGCTTCTATAACAGCATCAATGTTGGGGCCTCACCTGACTCCTCCTAGTTATTCTGCTGTTGCTCTTTGCCATGGAGATCCTGCAGCTTTAGATCAGTAGGACTGGCCCTTGCATGCATCCCAACCAGTGGCAGATGATGTCGATCTTGGGATGGGCCAGCTTAAAGCCCTGGATCTGGCCCTGGAAGGTAGCTGAGCTGGTCAGCCCCCAGGCTCGCCTCAACCGCACGACCAAGGTGAGCTCTCCAGCACTGCTCTGGCTAGATCACCCAGTGCTGCTATCGGCAGGAGGCAGGGTCAGCTCTCTGGCTCTCAGGCCCTGGAGCTGGCTCACCCATGCCTTAGCCATCAGGACCAGCCCCACTGTGCTGCCCAGGCAAGGTACGGAGCCCACTCTCCAAAGTGTTACAGCCAGTGAGGGGGCAAGACTAGCTCTCTTGCTCTCGTGCCCTCAGGACCAGCTGCCCCACCCATAACAAGGCGAAGAGGTAGGGGGAATGCAACACCGCCATCCACCACTCCTCTGCATGCCACCTCATAGCAGAGGAGTGTTAAAACCAGGCCTCCCTTGCTCTCACCCTAGTAACCAGCACTACTGGGTTGCCCAGGTGAGGTACAGGTAAGAGTCTGGTTGTCTGCATGAAGCTGGTGAGGAACTGGGCTAGCTCACCTGCTCTCCTGAACCTGGCTCTCAGATTGCATCCTGTGGTGAAGGAAGAGAGGACAGAGGGCATCTCCCCACCCTCCTTCCCTGCCCCATCCAGGTCTCATAACAAAGGAGTGGCAGGACCAGATCTCCTGTGCTCTCGCTCTTGCGGCCAGCTCACCTGTACCAGCCCCACCATGGTCAGCTTTGCTGAGCTGTCCAGGCGAGGTGCAGGGCCCACTCTCCCTAGTGCTGCATCTGGTGAGGAGCAGAGGGCTAACTCTTTCACACTCATGACCCTGTGGGTAACCTTTACGACTCTAGAGTCGGGTCTCCCACACTCATACCCTGGGGTCAGCTCACTCACACCTCTGCCACTAGGGCCAGCTCCACTGTGCTGCCTGAGCTGGCTCTCCACTGTGCTGTCACTGGTGAGAGGTGGGACCAGTTCTCCAAAGCACTGCAACCAACACCAGCCCCTGCTGTTGCTCAGTCGTGGACCCAGACATGGCCCTCACTGGCAGCTCAGGCTGGGACCTCATCATGACCCCAGGTGGCAGGGCTGGTCACTCACAACAGGCTACGGATCTCCATCCTCCGGTCTCCAGTTCTACCTCCCTTCATAATGCACAGGCTGCTCTACTTCTTTTTCTCACCCTTTTGTCTGCACATTGTGGTGGCTCCCACTGCAGGCTGGCCAAGTGGCTGATGGGCCTCTAGGTGACAGGCATGGTGGCAAGTGAGTGTCTAAGGCCAGCCTATACATACACAGGGGAGGTCTGTGGATCGCATGGAGGTCTGCAGGGTTCTGTCTTCCTCCTCCCTCACTGGGCTGCATGGTGGTAGGTGAGGCTCTGTGTGTCTGCTGCAGTATGGTGGGAGTATTTCCCCATACCATGGAACGCAAGTCTTCGTGTTCCTCCTCACTCACTGCACTGCCTGGATTTGGTTTGATTTGATTTTTAGGTGTTCTGGGGATAAAACAGCTTTGGCCACCAAGCCAGGAATCAAGCTAGGATGAACAAAGGGCTGACATCTGCTCTGCCCATGATGGATATAAGACCACCACTAGTGAGCAAGGTGTCTCTTTGGTCACTGCCAGGAGGGTGAGGTCCCATTTATTAATCATTGATTTTAGTGCCTGGGCTATTGGTGTTCTGTTCAGAAAGTTGTTTCCAGTGGTAAAGAGTTCAAGACTATTCTCTACTTTATCTTTTATCAGATTCAATGTTTTTGGTTTTATGTGGACATCTTTGATTCACTTGGACTTGAGTTTTGTACAGAGCGATTGATATACATCTATTTGCATTCTACTGCATCTGGTTAGACCAGCACCATTTGATGACGATGCTTTCTTTTTCCATTGTATATTTCTGGCTTCTTTATCAAAAATTAGGTATCCATAGGTGTGTGGATTCACATCTGCATCTTCAATTAAATTCCATTGATCAACCTGTCTGCTTGATTATATAGGATTGTTTTGGTTATCCTGGGTTTTTTTGTTCATTTGTTTGCTGGTTTATTTTTTCCATATGAAGTTAAGTATTGATCTTTCAAGGAGAGCTTAAGAGTGTGTGTGTATAAGGATGCTCCTGGGAAGGGAAACTAGAAATAGAATAGATTTCACTGGTGGAGTAGGGCTGGTGGGAATGGAAACAGGAGGGATGGGGTAAAGGTGGGAAAGAATACTGGGATAGATGGCTGGAATTGGGGGGGGGCATTTCAAGGGCAAGGTAGAAACTTAGTGTAATGGAAACTCCATGGACCCTATGAGGGTGACACTATATAAACAAACTCAAAGGGAAAAATAACCACATTATCATCTCATTAGATGCTGAAAAAGCCTTTGGCAAAATACAACACCCATTCATGTTAAAAGTTTTGAAGAGATCAGAAATTCAAGGTCCATACCTAAGTATAACAAAAGCAGTATACACTAAACCAATAGCCAACATCAAACTAAATAGAGGAAACTTGAAATAATCCCACTAAAATCAGGGACAAAACAAGGCTGTCCATTCTCCCCCATCTACTCAATATAGTACTTGAAGTTCTAGCTAGATCAGTTAGGCAACAAAAGGAGGTCAAAGGGATACAAATTGGAAAGGAGGAAGTCAAGATATCACTATTTTCAGGTGATATGATGGTATACATAACCGACCCCAAAAATTCCACGAAAGAATTCCTACAGCTGATAAACAACTTCAGCAAAGTGGCTGGATATAAAATTAATCAAACAAATCAGTAACTTTCCTCTACTTAATAGATAAACGGGCTGAGAAAGAAATTAGAGTAATCCAAGTCCCAAGTAATATGAAATATCTTGGTGTGACTCTAAACAAGCAACTGAAAGATCTGTATGATAAGAACTTAAGTCCCTGAAGAAAGAAATAGAAGAAGACGTCAGAAGATGGAGAGATCTCCCATGCTCATGGATCGGTGGGATTAATACAGTAAAAATGGCCATCTTACCAAAAGCAATCTACAGATTCAATGCAATCCTAAGTGACTTTTTTTAAAAAAAAAAACAATAGTTGTAAATTTAACTGTATTTATACTTATTAAAACATACTGAATTCACTTGCTAACAAGCATTAAAAATGCTTTTGCATGTGCCAAGGATCATTGTTTCAATAATAGTTCACACCTTTAAAGCACTGATGCTTATGCTTCCATATGAAATAGATTCCCAGAAGGTGGCTAGGTTGTAAGAATATGAATATATATATGAATATATATATGAATATATATAAATATATATATAAATATATATATCAATATATATATATATTGATATATATATATCCTAGATGTCACCAGATAGATTTCCCAAAAGGATGCAACAATCAATTTACTTATTTACTTTCTTTCATTAAGTAGTGATATAAGTGTAATAAAGGAAGAAAGTTCCTTACAAGAATGTGTGTGTGTGTGTGTGTGTGTGTGTGTGTGTGTGTGTGTGTGTTAAGGCAGAGTCTTCTATAGCTAAGATTGACCACAAACTTGCTTTGTAGTCCGGGATGGCTTTGAACTTCTGATTCCCCTTTCTCTGAGTACAGAGAATATAGTAAAGTGGTACCACACCCAGACCCAAAACAGATTTTACGAATCTTAAATTGTTTTCAGAGTGATAGGATAAAATTATATTTCACTGATAAAGTAATTGGTTATTGTTGCATATTAGATCATTTTATTATAATTTCATGGTCTTTTTGGTCATTAGGGTTTTTTTTTTTTCATTGCTTTTTTATTCTTTGACCATTTTGAATAGCTGAAAAATGTAAGAAAAATTTGGATGGAGACAGCACCTGCTTTACTTATAGTATAACATGGATTCATCACATTGCTAAGATATTAGTATAGAAACAGAACTGATTTTAGAACAGAATAATCTCCAAAAATAAATGCAAATGTATGTGTGTCTTAGTTTCTGTTCTATTACTGTGAAGAAACACCACAACCAAGGAAGATTATAAAGGAAGCATTTGTGGACTGACTTGCAGTTTCAATAGGGTTAGTGTATGCTCCCCACACCCAGGAGCATGGCAGCAGACAAGACAAGCATGGTGTTGGAGAAGTAGCTGAGAGCTCACATGTGGTTTCCACATTGCAGGTAGAGTGTGAGCCAGACTAGGCCTGATCTGAGTTTTTGAAACCTTAAACCCATCCCCAGTGACACACCTCTACCAACAAGGTCACACCTACTCCAACAAGGCCACACCTACTTCAAAAAGGCCACACCTACTCCAACAAGGCCACACCTTCCAATCCTTCCCAAACACTTTCATCGAATGGGGACCACTCACTGAAATGAGTCCTATGGGAGCTCTTCTCACTGAAACTACCACATATATGATAGATAGGTTATTAAATTTTCCTGCCAAAACTGATGACATGAGAGAAGTAATACTCATATTTTAGACAAAAAGTAAATTTCATATAAGTTAAAGTTACAAATATAAAATGAAAAACATTCCTATCCAAGAATATGTAATACTATATATAGACAAAATTGATAGGAAAAATAAAGTTTCTGAAAATGAGACTATTTGGCTGTGAAAAGTTAAAATGATATTAATATTAAAATATAGTACAAAGTATATATGATAATATTTACTTGCAAAATCAATAGGTAAATGATATATTTATGTGTTTGTTATAGGTAAACAAATTTTTATTTGTCATTTATTGCTATAGAATAAATTACATATTGATTCATAATAAGTAAAGAAAAGCAAGATTAAATGATAGGAAAATTAACCACCTCATAGTCGATGGTGATTTGGAATCTGAGTGTGGCTTAGCTGTGTGTCTCTAGTTCAAGATTTTTCATGCAACTGCAATGAAATTGCAAGCCTGTCATTCTGACCTGGAAGCTCACCTCTGGCAAGCAGGACCACTTGTAAGCCTTTCTGTAGAAGAGTCTCACAAAGACAGCTAAGTGACCTAAGAGAAAGCAAGATACATTCCTCAAAGATGTCTTTTATGAGCTGGTCTCAAGTGGCATCTTAATTTTTCTGTATCCTATTTCTGATTAGATGGTACATGCTCAAAGCGAGGGGGTTTTCTAAAGATGTGATCTTTGAGAGTGCCTGAAAAGCTGCTGACCATGGTGCTAATCTCATAATTTCAAATATTATATACAATTGAATATTTTCCTATTTCAATGTATTTGAATACCATCTCTCAAATAGCATAACATAGAGAAATTACTCCCTTCCATTGCTATGTTAGAATCTCCCACCTATTCTTTCTGTGAAGTAGACTGATGTGCATACTTTGTAGGAGAACTCATCATTTACCTGATAGGTATAATTAAATATTCCAAGTCCTTCAGTTAAGTATGAGATTCAGGAAGAGGCAAGAAGTCTTCTTCTGTCCCATCTTTACATTTGAGAAGGGTTTACTCCATTGAGTGCCCTACTCTGTAAACCTTAGCCCTGCTCTGGTGGAATGTTCCATTTGACCTTAATTTGAGAATGTAGATGAAAAACCATGCATAGCTATCTGTAAATACTGCTTTTTCCAACCACCATAATGGCAGCCACCCTTCTTATCTCTTATTTCTAGGCATGACAGTAGAGAATCTGATGTTTTCCAAGATTTGGAAAAAACAAAAACAAAAACAAAAACAAAAACAAAAACAAAACCATGTTCACATCTGCTCTAATCACTTCTGAGTGATTTTTCATCTCTAAATTTGTCCACTCCTGTTCACTCAGCAGTGTCTGCCGCTGTAATCCATCAACTGTAAAGTTGTAGGATTAGGCCATGGACTATTTTTCAGAAGCCATTATTTTGTCTACCACCAAGATCACTGTCTGTCTTGGTCTAGTTTTGGGTTTCTAGTCATATGATACTAAAGGCTAAGTAAGTAATAAAGAAGTGAGACTCATTCTAGATCACATGTCTAGAGTTCTAAGGTCAACAAAATCAAATCTTTTGATGGTTTCCTTGCTACAGAGTTCTGGCAACACCATTGCCACACGAACGAGATGGACAGACAGCGTTTGTATTTAACTTCTGGTCTCTCTCCCTGGAAAGCCACCATGTAACACTGGTAGCTTGGCTCTGGTCAGATTTATTCATCACAATTCACCTCCCAGAAGCACCCCCTTGAAACACAGAGGGTCCATGCTCTCGGTGGCCCACAAGGATATTTAAACTCAATATGGATGTATAACAAACTGTACAGCAATATCCACCTCTGGTCACTAGAAATGACAATTGTCTAATTCTGCTTATTTAGAATGAGAATATAAAAAATAAGCAGGATTTTAGGAAGGCTATGAAGAAAGTGGGAAAACATACTTGGCTGAAAAGAGAAAGGCAGTTAAGAATTTAGGTGGTAGTGAAAAAAAAAAAAACCAGTTTGTGTGATTTTGTAAGCAGTACTGGGAATTCCACCACCACCACCACCCCCAGCCTCATGCATGCAAGGCCAGTGTTCTACCTTTGAGCTACATCCCTAGCCCCAGAAACATATCTAGTCAAAGATGTGCATTCGATAGCTGGTAACCAAGCACTGTGCTTTTGACCATTCTTCTTATAATGAACTAAATTATTCTTAAAGCAGAACTGTTATTTATAAACCAAGGCAGATGAATAATAGTAACTGACTCATTGAGCTTAGGAACTTTTTCATAACTAATAATTTGTAAGAACCAAAATTAATTCTGAGATCCCAAAATGTTTCCTTAGAGAGTCTATATATGCAATAAAGATCATGAAGTAACTTGCTGTGGTATGAGGGAATAAACATTAATTTTACATTGAACATTTTTCTAGAATTAGAAAACAAAATCATAAAAATCCTTGTTCTCACATATAATCCTTTCAGTGTAATGATGCCAAGTGCTATGCTCTATGTAATAGCAAATAACATCTTTCCATCTTAAAAGAATTGCTGTGCAGTGTTCATGATGTAGGAAAGAACACAAAAATGCCCCTTTACTATTCCTATAAAGGTATTGGTGTCATACAATATATTAGTATAAGCAAATGAATTTGCAGTTATCTTGCAAATCTCCGACTGTTCAAACTGCATCACTAATTGATATTACAGATACTTATAATGTCAAGTAAAGGAAAGCTAAGCAATAGGTTCCAATTATTAATTAAAAGTTAGTGGTCAGTGGTATACTACCACGCAGACTGAAGTAAATGAACACGCTCTGTATTTTACTAATGAACTCATAGCTACAATGTATCTTCAATGGGAAGTTGTCTGTGTATGGTATTAACTGAGGTAGTTTATTGCCAAGAAATTTACTTCTATTCTACTTAAATGACCACAGAAACATTGAAAACTGTTCTAAATATAACTTTTCCAGTATGTCTTATGGATTGGAAAACTCTTTGAGATAAAAATAATAAGTAAAATATAACTAATCAGTTAAAAATATTTCCTGATGCTTTTATTTACTGTTCCCAGGTGTAAAAATTATGTAAATTTCAAATAGCTTTGGGAATGCTAATTTTATTTAATAAAATTCTTCATTTGATTTCTTTGCTCAGAATGGATTTCTGGTTAATATCATTTTTTAATGACTGTAATATCATCTTGACACCAAATGATAGTTATGGGTTTATGAGCATTTTTATAATGCCAGGATTTTAATATTTTAATTGTGAATTCTTAATAACATGAATTCATTCTTCTGTCCGAACTCTGCCATCTTCCTTTTAATAAGAGAATGTAGAGTTTTATGTTAAGCAGAACAGAATCAGTATTTATACTGCTTGAAATTACCATTTGTTCCATTTCATGTCAGATAAATTGAGAAAACTTTTAATTTCTTGTAACACTTTATCAGGAAGATAACAGTGTTGAAGACTCCACTCTTTTCTTCCTAACTGTGCATTTCTTAAAGACTTCTCCCCTGTTCAGTCTAAAGGTGGTAAAATGTCTTTGAGAAATCTCCTCCTATAGGGTCTCATATGTTAGTGCCTCCACCACAGGGGACAGTTACCCTATGGCTACCGATTTCCTTTTTCTTAAACACAACCGTTGTGCACATTTTTCTGCCACTTTTGTTTGTGAGTTGTGTTATCATCATAAAAGCTGATAAACACAAAACTCCCCCCCCGTGTGTGTGTAAAGTTCCTCTCTCTCTCTCTCTCTCTCTTTCTCTTTGTGTATGTGGTGGCGGTGGTGCTGTTTACTGTGATCTGGCTGCATTCTCCAACTAAATATGGGATCATGAAATGCTGTGGTAAGTGGGAAGGTTACAAAGAGAGGTTGGAAGAGAATTTAGAGAGGGGCCTCACATTAACTTTAACCACTCAGAAGTGAGAAAGAAAGAATAATAAACACTACCCTTCCTTCCTCCCTACATGCAGGAATTTGGGTATATCTTCTATAGTACCGTCTGTAGAGTGTGTTACCATTTACTCAGCTCTTTTCATGATATATTCTTGCTTCTTGTGTTATCACTTTATAAATAAGAGCATTGGAAATAGACTGCTTATGAAATCCATCCATTACCATGTCTAGAAAACAATAATGTTATGACTAAATATCTTTTAAAGATATGTTTGTTTTGTCCATTTAAGCAGGTTGCCTCAAGTTATTAAAAATTAAGGAATTAATAATCACTTACTTACTTAATTAAATAATCCAGAAAATGAATCATCATTGTTCTTAAGATAGTTTTAAGGGGATCTGAAAAGAGCAGTAAGGAACACCGACTGCCCTTCTACAGAACCCTGGTTCAGTTCCGAGCAACTTCATAGCAGCTCACAATCATCTATAACTCCAAGTCTCAGAAGTCAGATGCCCTCTTCTGGCCTCTGCTGGCATTGCACACATGTGGGCACAGACACATAGGCAAAAAACACCCAGACACGTAAAATGAAAACAACAAATCTTGTTTTCAAAGATACTTTTTTATTTTAAATTTTAAAAGACTGTGTTATAAAGCGGGCAGAACTATGACTGTATCATTTAAAAATGAATTTTAAGGTGTTTTGCTATAAAATACAAATGGGTTTGAGAATATTATGTCTTTAAAACATGATATGGACATAAAAAATTATCTACTCTAGAATGATTGCAGACTCTAGACTGTATAGAAATGCATGAAGAGAGAACCACTCAAACAATCAAAATGCTGGGAAATATTTAAATCAATGGATAGAGAAGTACTTGTTCTAGGAAGTTTTCAGCAAAACACAACATACCTTTTAACTTCTTTAAGAATAAATTGTTATAGAGTGGTGTTTGAGTACACATCACTGAAGTCTTTCTTTTGAACAAATTAAATCTCTGTGTGAAGTGAGAACAAGATGAGGGTTCAGGATAAACACATCTGATAAGGAGAGAAGGTTTCTGTTAGAAAGGTCTGTCTTAGGAGTAAGCACAATAGTTTGCTAACATAACAGATTAACACTAATCACTGGGGTGTTAACAAATACATCAAGGAGAGGAGACACACAAAAGGGAAATACACTTGCTAGTTGGTGAGAACATGCACCAAATTAATTATGTCTCTTAAATGCCTGTGTCACGAAACTCATTTGGAAAAATCCTTTCCGTAACATGAAAAATGAAAGGAAATTTGATCAGTTTAGAATTCAGGAAGATCTGTGAGGCAGGGAGCATAACAAGATCCTCTACTTTATGGTCACATTAGCCACAGAAGTTACTGAAGGGGAAGTGTAACAGTGCAGGGCAGACTGGCTTCCTTGCAGATTTGATTGTTAGCAAGTAGTGTGTTTCTTTAGAAAACACTGACTGAAAAGAATTATACAGTGCTGAAGAAAAAGGTCAAGCAAGGAAAGCAGAGACAGTGGTTATCTGAGAGATACATTGTTAACTATTCACAAAGTAGTCGTTTCTCTACCTCAGCACAAAAACCTCTGTGTATCAGAAGAAAAACAGAGATTGCAAGAAAAATGAATAGCAACACATTATTGGGATTAAAAAATTTTCAGAATTATCTTTTTAATAGAATTATCCAGAAAATGTTTGGTATTTCAAGATGAATGACATTTCTGTGCAGTCTTCTTGAACTTTTTGTTGGACAAAAAAAAAATGATTTTGATTTCGGTAGATTGCAGTCAAGATGAATCAGAGTGTTCTGAGTGTCTGTAGTAAAGATTGTGAGGTGAAAATGCCCAGATAGTTTCATCCCTATTACTTGACTCTACCAGGGGAACACATCTTACTTGCAGTCTCGACTTCTAACCAGGCTACTCCAGCAGAACCGAATTAAAGATCCCCAGAGTTCCAGATAATACACCATTTTTGAACTAAACGTTATTTTGCAAAAGGACACCCATTGCTTTTGTTTGCAATCAGCTAACAATTCTTGAGTATGTGTATCTGGCCTGTGAAGTAAATTCTACTTGGTAAAAGTAGGTTAGGAAGAAAACAACCTGACAAATATTTATAAATGTAGGAGCGTTCCTTACTGTTGTTATGAAATACTCTATAGAATCTCCGACTTATTTTTAGTAAGCACAGGTCTAGAATTTGAGTTACTAGATGATACTTATAGAAGTATTTATTTGGAAAGCTGTTTCTTGTTCATCAAGAATGTCTAACTGATGTATGAGCACCTACTTTGCTAAAATGATGACATGACATGATATATTTTATCTTTATCACCTGTTCTCCATAGGTCACACTCATTCTCTCCCCTGTCTCCTCTCACTGTCCCCTAGGGTACTAATACATTAGAATAAAATATATGAATTGGAAAACTGATAGTATGGTGAATAAGGTTAATAATATTGCATTTACTGTATTGTTTCTTGATGAGAGTAGATTTTAATTTTATACACACACACACACACACACACTTGTTGATTCATGGTGATGATGAATCATGATGGTGGTAATTCATGTACAACGTGTACTTATATTAAATCATCATGTTGTATACGTTGAGTATATAAAGTGTCAATTACAGGCATTCTTAAATGTCTAAAACTAACTGCTGAAAATAATAAATTACTAATATTATCGTGATGATTTCATCTTCAAAGAATACAACCAAGGGGCTGGAGAGTGAGCTCAGCAGTTAAGAGCACTTGCTGTTCTTGCAGAGGACCTGGGTTCATTTTGTAGCACCCACAGCAGGTGGCTAACAACCACCTGTAACTCCAGCTCCAGGGGATATGATGCCCTCTTCTGGTTTCTGTAAGCACTACAGGCACATAGTGCACATGCAGAAAAATCCACATACACATACACACAAATAAAAAACTAAAAAATCCAACTAAAGTTTTTATTTACAACATACCACATCCCTGGTTGATTTCAATAATCCATACAGATTTTCACTTACTCAATTTAATTAGCTAGTAGAATTGACTTTTTGTTTAGTCAAAATATCTGTTCTGATAGTTCAAGGCAAATATTGCTCCAGGGTCACCCAGGGTTATCTCACAGGTACACTTTCCTCAGAGGCTCAAGTTGTTTGTCTACCTTTCAACACACAGAAAGGTAATTCTGGCGTGCTCAGCAGTGATTTGATTCCTGTCATATGTCTGAATAGCAAGAGGCTACACTGAAAGCAACTGTCTGGAGGCTAAGCGTTCCGAATTCTCTTGAAAATTCAAACAGTTCTGCAAAGGACAGACATAGCAAAAAGAGAAGTCTCAGAGGAAGTGGTTTTTGAGAGGCTATTAGTTTGTAGAAGAAAAAAGGTGCCAAAAGTAAAATATAATTCATCACCTGAGCCATGAACATTAAACAAGTGTGTGTTTGTGGGCACATGAGCCCATAAACATTAGTTACTGTACAGCTAGTGAAAGCCATGTTGTTATGCTTGATCACTTTTAAAGACCCTGGATCTTCAGCTAAATGAAGGTCCATTTATTTATTTATTATGAAATAAAGCCTGTCTAGCATGTGTCACAGAAATCCTACAATCCAAGCAGAGATCACCATTTGAAAATCAGATTGAGCACTCAAATTAGAAGCTGAAGTAATAGCCAAAGACAGAAAAAACAATTAAGAAATGTTTGACATATTCAAAACTTTATGGGCATAGAGACCACTACACACAAAAAAATAAAAGCTAAATAAAAAGTGGAAAGATAAGTGGTAGATATGGAGAAAGAATGACCTGTGTCATATGGAGATGACAGAAAAGAGGGACAAGACTGTGATGAAAGAATCTGCAGAAGAAAAAGAAATGGCCAATAAATATAGGGAGGATAATTAATTTGATAAATACAGATAATATAAAATTGATATTATTTTTGACCTATGGAGCAAATTAAAGCCAAAAGAGTAACATCATTGCTTGGGCATAAGGTAGACAAAATAAGATGCTCATGCACAGTTTATATGAAGGTGAAAACATATTGCTTGCTTCAACTATTAAAACTGTTTACCAGCATGTTTTTTCCTTTTATTGCCTATTTTCTTTATTTACATTTTAAATGTTATCCGTTTTCCTGGTTTCCCCTCCAGAAACCTCCTATCCTCTCCCCTCCCCCTGCTTCTATGAGGGTGCTCCGCCCTCCCACTTCTGCCTCCCCACCCTGGCATTCCCCTACACTGGGGCATCGAGCCTTCACAGGACCAAGGGTGTCTCCTCTCATTGATGCCTGACAATTCACCATTGGGTGAAGTGGAAGTTTCTAGTTGTGTTATGTGAACTTACGTGGTGTTTTGCTGAGGCAGGCTCGCATGGTGTTATATGAGGCAAGACCCATGGGAGGACACATGATATTGGAGAGAGTATACATAGAATGACAGTGACAGAGCGCTTGCATAGCTATCCTTGGTCTTGTGTCTTCACTGATCTTTGCTTCATTGAGAGAAGCGTGGAAGAGAATTTCTCCTGGTATACAGGGGCTGATTCTGATTGCTCCGGTTGACACATGCTGATTTGGCAGAGGCCCTGCTGGTCTTTGATGGTTCATGTTTGGTGACTCTTTTGAACTGGACTGTTGATATCCTGACACTACTGAACTGGACTGACAACAGAGATTGGAATCTAAGCCTATAATGGGGTCTGCTGGATCATATGGTCCAAGCAATGTAGCAACCTGGACCTGTTGAAGAGCCTTGTCCTGTTCTAGTCCCCACATAAAGCTAGCAGCTTCTGGGTCACTTGGTATATGGGCTGGAGTAACATACCCATGTGAGGAATGTGCTGTTTGTAGAATTGAAATAGATCCACTGTGGTGGTTTGAGTATGCTTGGCCCATGGGAAATGGCATGATTAGTAGCTGTGGCCTTATTAGAGGAGGTGTGGCTTTGTGAGAAAAAGTATGTCACTGTAGAGGCAGGGCTTTGAGATAATATATATGTTCAAGCCTTGCCCAGTGTGAGATAGTGTCTCCTGGATGCATGAGGATCAAAATGCCAAACTCTCAGGTCCTTCTCTCTCACCATGTCTGCCTAGACACTACTATGCTTCTTACCATGATGATAATGGACTGAACCTCTGAAACTATAAGCAAGCCCCAATTAAATGATGTCCCTTATCAGAGTTGCCTTGGTTATGGTGTCTCTTCGTGGCAATAAAACCCTGCTTCTTTCTTGGTGGCAGAATGGACCAGGTGCAATAACTTATCTTTTACCTTAGAAGGAATATCTCTGCATTTCCCATACTTTTGGACTCCTAAGAATGTCATGAGGTAGAAGGTTCTTGAATTTTGGTTGGATTTATCTGCCATCTTCTGATATGTATATGTGTTACCAATACAAAGAGTCTATACTCTTGTGATGTACAAAGAGTACACACACACACACACACACACACTTGTGCACACTTGTGTGCACAAAACAGGGGAAGGATTTAAGTGTAGCTATCACTTAAGTTCCTATATTGTATATACAGTAAAATTTTCTTTCCCTCCTGAATTATCATTCTTTTCCCATCTATTGGTACAAGAAAAAGCTTTAGGCTCTTTCTTTCATCTATGTGTACATGGTCCTTGCTGAAGCTACCTTTCTGGGTCCCAGTATTTCCATTCCTAGCTCAGGCTTTCTTTATTTAAATGAGTCTTAAGAATGCCTCTCAAAAGTTTGCTCTCTCTGACTTACACGTGTGACTTCTTTCTTATAACCTACCAAATTCACCTATTATCTTTATTCATAACTGCTATATGTAGATAGACCAGCTCGGAAGCTTGGAAGTGGGAGGAGCTACAAAATTCCTGTATTCTTTTGCGTCTCTTCCATGGAAAATACACTGATGATTATTGATGTCAATATCTAGACACCTGCTTCTTTTTAAAAGAGGAAAGTTTGAGTCGCAGCCTGAAAACTTTTCTCTAACATTTCACTAGTTATGTTTGCCCTGTTAATGGTAGAAAAATTCGAAGGTTCAGGAAAGAGTGTACCCTTTATTCACCTTACCCAAATAATCATTCAAATTACGAAAGCATCTACAGACTTAAGTGTATTAACATCTCAATGACAGCAATTAGGTCATTGCAATTTTAGCTGGGTATTAAGCATTCCCATTAACAGGAGCCCAGAGAACAGGGGTTAAGGGTAAGGTTTTACACAAGCTAGAGTCATCTAGAAGCCTTAGCTTAGGAAACCATTACTCACTCTTTACATCTAGTCACACAGATGACTGATACTCAATGAGGGAGTGCACCCTGTTGACATGAGGGAAGACTCTTCCTCCCCATAGACAACTTTCTTATTGCCATTCCTGATGAAGATGCTGACAAGAGTCAATGCTAGGCCTTCACATTATTTCTTTCTACAATCTGGGCCCTTCTCAATACATGCAAGAGCTGGGAAAAGAACAAATAAAAACCTGCAAATGACATGAGGAAAGAGGAAGCACCTCTTTTCCTGGTATGGAGTTTAATTGAACTATAGAGTTCTCTCTCAGTTTGCTGCAGATTCATTGCCAGTACAGCCAGCACTGAGAAAGGGCTCTTTAAAACTTTCTTGATCTTTGATAGTATGAATATTCATACATTATCTTGCAGAAGTAACAATGTACTTGATTACAAAGAACAAACCTGCTAGGATATTGCATAATATGTGAGAACCTTACATAAGGTACGAGCATTCAGGCACATTCCCGTAAGCCTTGACAGTTCTTGATATGTATGAATTAATACTAAGTTTTCTACTTGGAGTTTTTTCTTTTTATAGAAAATAGCTTCTTTTCCTTCATAAATATCCTGATTTCAGTTTTCTCTCTCTCTAATCCTCTCAGTTCCTTCCCACACCCCTCGCATTAGGATCAACCTTCTATCTGTCTCTCATCAGAAACAACAGGCTTCTAAGGGATAATAATAAAATATATGATAAAACAAAACCCAACATAGCCCAATAGAAGAAAGCAAACAAGCAGAAGGAAAAGAACCCAAGAGAAGGCACAGCAAACTGATGCAGATGGAGACCCACTTATTCACATACTTAGGAATCCCATACAATGCTAAACTAAAAGCCAGTATATATAAACAATGGACTTGTAGGGTAAATAAAAATAAAAATTAAGACAAAATTTAAAAAGTAAAAGAAGAAAAGCCCCCACAGAGTATCATGGGGCAAGGAACCTCCAACAATATTGAGCTCATTTTTTTGTTGCCCATCTCATGCTGGGTGTGCAGCCTACCTACCCTTGTGAGTCGTTTGTTTCCCCAGTGAAACTCCCTTGGAGGAAACTGCATTTTCACTTACAAGTGGCTATCAGTGGAAGGTGGCTTCTGAGTTAGGGATAAGGGTATGTGTCTGTTTCTCCTCTCAGCTCTAGGACCCCCTCTGGTGCAGACTTGTGCAGGTCCTGTGCATGCTGCTGCAGTCTGTAAGTTCATATGTGCATCAATCCTGTTGATCTAAAGGGCCTTGTTTTCTTGGCGTCCTCTATCTTCTGTGTCTCTTAAACTCTTTCTGCCTCCTCCTGTGCAGGGTCCCCTGATCCCTGGGTGGTGGGATTTGATGGAGACATCTCATTTAGGGTTGAGTGTTCCAAGGTAGAGGTGTTCTAGGAAATTGAGCATTGCATAGCATTATAGTTGACCCATCTTCCTGCTCTGAATTTCTCTATTTGGATGTATAAATTGCATTAGTACATTTATAAATACTTGTGTTCCATTTAAGGCAAAAAACACACAGATCTCTATAATGTTCTGAATCTTAGTGCCTGGTGTTCACATTAAAACCAGTTATCAGGGTATTGTGTTACAAGCTGACACTTGGCATCTGCATCTGTGTTAGAAACTGCAGTATGTCTTCTTCATTACATTGCAGAGATCTCTCAAATTTCCATTATGGTATTTGTAAGGAGGCTCAATATATATTATCTATATTTGCTTTTGTATAATGGGATAAAAATATTGTGAGTTGTATTAAATGACATATTGAACGTCAAGCTAAATACATTCCATGTGAAAGCAAGTAAGTTATTTCCCACAATCTTTAGAGGAGTCCCAGGCATTAAGGGTAGTTTACTCAAGGCTAAATGACTAGTAAACTGGAAACTGACACATGATTGAATTGAAGAAGAATGCAATAATTGCTATTCAGTTTTTTGGGGGGGAGGGATGGGAAAGGGTCTGTTCCATCTCACTTTATAAAGTAAATGATGGTCTCTTTTTCCCATAACATTTTTTTTTTCAAAATGGAAATGACTTTGGTTTTACTGATTAATTAAATATTGTACACATAATTGCACAAATATAAAACTGGATAAACATTGTCTTAATTAGGGTTTCTATTGCTGTGAAGAGACACCATGACCAAGGCAACTCTTATAAAGGGCAACGTTTCATTGGGGCTGGCTTATATGTTTAGAGATTCAGTCCATTATTGGTGGAAGAACTGAGAATTTTACATCTTCATCCAAAGGAAGCCAATAGCAGATTGTCTCCCAAATGGCTAGGAGAAGGGTCTCAAAGTCCACCCCCACAGTGACACACTTCTTCCAAGTCCACATATACTCCAACAAGGACATGCCCCGTAATAGTGCCACACCTTGGACCAAGCATATTCAAACCACCACACCATAAAGGAAAAAAAGTATTCCCCCAAACCTCTTATCATTTAGTTACTGAAAATCATGCATAAATAGAAACATGAATATTAAGATATGTTTCTGTACATAAATACATGTAAACTCAATAAAACCGTTCAACTAGGATAACAACATAGATCATGTTTCTTTCCTTTAACCATAGATCTCTTTCCATATCATCATATGTGTGTATTTCATGAACTGGATTAAAAATATTTAATGAATCCCAATTTTCAAAAATCATATTTAATTTACTCTAAAGAACCACAGCTATTAAGAAAGGCAATATGGCTGATTCCTGGGTGTCTTGGTCACTCTCATGCTTTCTTGGTTTCTCCTGAGTTCCCTGGACAGGGACTAACAGCTGCACGAATAGTGAATGGGTGAGAAGATCCAAAACTCTCACTGGTTAATGTCTTTATTCTTGTTTCATCTGGGAAGGAGAACTGAATTGTTGTTTCTCAACATCTGGTTGTCAGTGTCTCCTCCTTCCTCACTGGCCATTCCAAACTCCATGCTTCATATCTGCCCACCATTCTAACTGGTCTCTCTTGGCTACTTTCTCAGCACTAACTTTGCGATCACTTGCCAACACAGTTAACATTGTCTCTGCTGTTCTACAGCTAATGGGTATCATATAGTGGTGAATAACACTCCCCCTGAGGATGTTTATATTCTCATTTCTAGAATATATGAATGTTGCCATACTTGGGGCACCACTAGGTGGCTCAGTGGTTCAGAGTACTTGTTTGGTCCCCAGCACCGACATTGGGAAGTTCATAGACACCTGTAACAGCAGCTCCAAAGGATATAAGACTCTGTTTATATGTTTATATGAACAGTGGCACACATGTGATGTGAGCGTGCATGCGCGCGCGCACACACACACACACACACACACACACACACACACCCCGAGAGAGAGAGAGAGAGAGAGAGAGAGAGAGAGAGAGAGAGAGAGGGAGGGGGGAGGGAGAGTGGGAGAGGGAAGGAGAGAGAGAGGGTGAGGGAGAGAGCAATAGGGGAGGGAGAGATGTAAAAGATTGTTATTATATGTGATAAATTGACTTTGACTGTGTGATCAAGTTAAAGGTCTTAAAATCGAAAGATCCTGCCAAATTACCCTGAGACGGACCTAATGTAAAAAGAGCCAGCAATGGCCACTGTGTTCCTGGTCTATTCAAGGGAAGTAAAACACAGTTGATGCTTTGTAACAATTCTCATTTGAATTACTGTTATCTTCTCCATCACAGCTTTGATGCTCAGCTAATGGGCAAATGGAAAAATATATTAATTGTCAGAGGCTAACAGGCAAACAGCAACAGTCCACTTTGTTTCTCTACTCTGTAAAAAACAAACCCGTTGCCAGTCTATTCTTCCCATATAATTTTTCTTGACACTTCCAGCCATTAATATACAAAGTCAAACTTTTAAAAGTGTTTTTTTTCTTCTGAAAAGAGTCCCACTCTTGCAAACTTAAAGCTTCTTGATTTAAGTTTAAATTTTTATTCACAAACATTTGTTCTCAAATATGTGTCCTCTTTCTCAGCTAACATATGCTCTGATTGAGTGGCAGGTGGAGACAGCCCAAGTTACTAACACTGCTATTCGATCTTTTCCCTTAGGATACTTCAATGAGATAAAGCAAATAACTTCATTTTGACTTTTTCACACATGTTTTTGTTATTTTTCCTCCTCTTCCTCTCTTTGCCTTTCTTCTTCTAACTGGTATATTGACCTCGACTGGTATTTTTAATGGTCAGAGAACATTCTGGTGAATGACCTCTCCTTAATTTATTTACACAATTTCGTGTGGTGAAAAGCTTTGTTGTTGTTGTTGTTGTTGTTGTTTCTTGAGACAGGGTTTCTCCCCTGGAACTCACTCTGTAGACCAGGCTGGCCTCGAACTCAGAAATCCGCCTGTCTCTGTCTCCCAAGTGCTGGGATTAAAGGCGTGTGCCACCACTGCCCATGGTGAAAAGCTTTGTTAAGGCCATTGTTTTGTTTCACTTCTTCAGAAAACGAAAAAAAAAGGATGTTGCTATGCATACATATTTGATCCATTGTAAATGCATTTCTTTGGGGAAGGCTCCAGGAACAGATTTGCTAGGTTAAAAAATACACACATTTTACATTAGAAAACATAATGGTGCCTTCCTGTTTGAACCTGTGCCCTGAGCAGACCTTGGACACTGGCTGTGGACCCAGTCCCATAACACCCAGAGCAAGTTCGACTCCCAAGTGCTCTAACGCACCCAGGACAGTAGGTGAGGAGGTCACAACATCTGCCCTAACACCCAGAGTAACTAGGACCCCCAGGATCCAGGGATGCAGGAACTCCCGCCCAGCCAGTGGCATGGTTTCCTTCCAGTTTGAACGTGCACCTGGAGCAGACCTGGGGAGCTAGCTCCACACCCACTCCTGCAACACCCAGAGAAAGCTTGACTCCCAGGAGCTCTGACACAACAGGATCTCAGGTGCTTGGTCACACCAGGATTTCAGGATCCCAGAGGCAGCTTGACTCCCAGGAGCTCTGACACACCCAGGATCTCAGGATCCCAGGATCACAGAAGCAGCTGGTCTCTGAGAAGTTCTGATAAACAACCAGGATCACAGGAGGGACAGGCTCCAGTCAGAGATAGCAAGGGCAGATAGCACTAGAGATAACCAGATAGTGTGAGGCAAGCACAAGAACATATGCAACAGAAACCAAGCTACTTGGCATCATCAGAACCCAATTCTCCCACTATAGCAAAATCTTGGATATCAAATCACACCAGGAAAATAAGATTCAGATTTAAAAATGATGATGATAGAGGACTTTAAGTAGGACATAAATAACCCCCTTAAAGAAATACAGGAGAACACAGGTAAACATGTAGAAACAGTTAAAGAGGAAACACAAAAATCCCTTAAAGAATTATAGGAAAACACAACCAAACAGGTGAAGGAATTGAACAAAACCAGCCAGTATCTAAAAATGGAAACAGAAACAATAAGGAAATCACAAAGGGAAACAACCCCAGAGGTAGAAAACCTAGGAAGGTGATCAGGAGTCATAGATGCAAGCATCACCAACAGAATACAAGAGATATAAGAGAGAATCTTAGGTGCGGAAGATACCATAGAAAACATAGACACAACAGTCAAAGAAAATGCGAAATGCAAAAAGCTCCTAACCCAAAACATCCAGGATATCCAGGACACAATGAGAAGACCAAACCTAAGGATAATAGGTAGAGAAGAGAGTGAAGATTCCCAACTTAAAGGGCCAGTAAATATCTTCAACAAAATTATAAAAGAAAACTTCACTCACCTAAAGAAAGGGATGCACATTAACATTCAAGAAGCCTACAGAACTCCAAATAGACTGGACCAGAAAAGAAACTCCTTCCATCACATAATAATCAAAACACCAAATGCACAAAACAAAGAAAGAATATTAAAAGCAGTAAGCGAGAAAGGTCAAGGAACATATAAAGGCAGATCTATCAGAATCAGACCAGATTTCCCACCAGAGACTCTAAAAGTCAGAAGATCCTGGGCAGATCTCATACAGACCCTAAGAGAACACAAATTCTAGCCCAGGTGACCATACTCAGGAAAATTCTCAATTACCATAGATGGAGAAACCAAGATATTCCATGACAAAACCAAATTTACTCAATATCTTTCCACAAATCTAGCCCTACAAAGGATAATAGATGGAAAACTCTAACACAAGGAGGGAGACTACACCCTAGAAAAAGCAAGAAAGTAGTCTTTCAACAAACCCAAAAGAAGATAGGCACACAAACATAAAAATAACATAAAGCAAAGCAAAACAAAACAAAACAAAAACCAAGAAACAGGAAGCAACAATAACTGTTCCTTAATATCTCTTAACATCAATGGACTCAATTCCCCAATAAAAAGACATAGACTAACAGACTGGACACATAAACAGGACCCAGCATTTTGCTGCATACAGGAAACACACCTCAGTGTCAAAGACAAACATTACCTCAGAGTAAAGGGCTGGAAAACAATTTTCCAGACAAATAGTCCCAAGAAACAAGCTGGAGTAGCCATTCTAATATCAAATAAAATTGACTTTCAATCAAAAGTTATCAAAAAGGATAAGGAAGGACACTTCATACTCATCAAAGGAAAAATCTACCAAGAAGAACTCTCAATTCTGAACACCTATTCTCCAAATGCAAGGGCACGCACATTCTTAAAAGAAACTTTACTAAAGCTCAAAGCACACATTGCATCTCATATAATGTACTGGCTAGTTTTGTGTATCAACTTGACATAAGCTGAAGTTATCACAGAGAAAGGAGTTTCAGTTGAGAAGATGCCTCCATGAGATCCACGTGTAAGGCATTTTCTCAATTAGTGATCAAGGTGGGAGGACCCCTTGTGAGTGGTACCATCTGTGGGCTGGTAGTCTTGGATTCTATAAGAAAGCCAGCTGAGCAAGCCAGGAGAAGCAAGCAAGCCAGTAAGCAGCATTCCTCCATGGCCTCTGCATCAGCTCCTGCTTCCTGACCTGCTTGAGTTCCAGTCCTGACTTCCTTTAGTGATGAACAGCAATGTGGAAGTGCAAGCCAAGTAAACACTTTCCTCCCCAACATGCATCTTGGGCATGATGTTTGTGCAGGAATAGAAATCCTGACTAAGACACATAATAATAGTGGGAGACTTCAACACCCCACTCTCATCAATGGACAGATCATGGAAACACAAACTAAACAGAGATGTGGTGAAACTAACAGAAGCTATAAACCAAATGGATTTAACAGATATCTGTAGAACATTTCATCCTAAAACAAAAGAATCTACCTTCTTCTCAGCACCCCATGGTACCTTCTTCAAAACTGACCATATAATTGGTCACAAAACAGGCCTAAAAAGATACAAGAAGATTGAAATAATCCCATGCATCCTATCAGATCACCACTGACTAAGGCTGGTCTTCAATAGCAGCAACAATAACAACAGAAAGCCCACATACACATGGAAGCTGAATGTAGTGGCTATTCCTGATTGTCAACTTGACTATTTCTGGAGTAAACTACAACCCAGAATTAGAAGGCTCACCTGTGATCCAGATCTTAAGGCTAGAAGACACAAGTTTCTGACCTGGATCTTGGCATGGAGATTTTGAGGCACAGTGGCCATGAAAAACCTAGGGCCAGTACACACCCTTAATCCCAGGAGACTGAAGCAAGTGGATCTCTGAGTTCAAGGTCAGCCTGGGACAAAGCAAGTCCCAGATCCAAGCATGGTGGTACATACCTTTAATCTGGGATACACCTTCTGCTGGAGACCTACATAAGGACATTGGAAGAAGGAAGATTCGCTCTTCTTCACCTGTGTGCCTTGTGGGACTGAGCAACTGCTAGATTCTTAGACTTCCATTCTGCTGATGACCATTGTTGGGGAGTTGGACTACAGACTGTAAGTCATCAACAAGTTCCCTTACTATATAGAGACTACTCATAAATTCTGTAACTCTAGAGAACCCTGACTAATACACTGAACAATGCCCTACTCAATGATAACTTGGTCAAGGAAGAAATAAATAAATTTTTGACTTATAGAATTTAATGAGAATGAAGGCACAACATACCCAAACATATGGGACACAATGAAGGGACACAATTAGAGGAAAACTCATATCTCTGAGTGCCTCCAAAAAGAAACTGGAGAGAGCATACACTAGCAGCATGACAGCACATCTGAAAGCTCTAGAACAAAAAGAAGCAAATACACCCAAGAGGAGTAGATGGCAGGAAATAATCAAATTCAGGACTGAAATCAACCAAGTGGAAACTAAAAGAACTATACAAAGAATCAACAAAACCAGGAGCTAGTTCTTTGAGAAAATCAACAAGATAGATAAAACCTTAGTCAGACTAACCAGAGGGCACAGAGACAGTATCCAAATTAACAAAATTAAAAATGAAAGGTGAGATATAACAACAGATTCTGAGGAAATTTTAAAAAGTCATCAGATCCTACTACAAAAGCCTATATTCAACAAAACTGGAAAATCTGAATGAAATGGACAATTTTCCAGACAGATATCAGATACCAAAGTTAAATCAGGATCAGATAAACCATCTAAACAGTCCCATAACCCCTAAAGAAACAGAGGCAGTCATTAATGTTAAGAGTTATAATGGGACAAGCTAATAACATGCAGGTGACCATCTGGAAATGCTCTGCTTCGAATTATTATATAATCTGTGACAGGTTTGCACTTATTCAGAAAGGCTGTAAAGGATTCATTTTAGGAAAGATTCCTGCTATTGATATGCTTTTTCTGTTATTATTAAACATATATAACAGTCACTAAGTAACAGCACACCCCTTTGGAGCAGATCTCTGCAGATCCATGAAGATGTACTGTCTTGTAGTGATGCTATATAGACAAATAGATGACTTCTTAAGTCTTAATGATGATCCTATAAGAATTCATAAAATTATATCTGTGATTTTAAGCTATTTTATAGTGGGGTCCTTTTCTGATAATCAAAACTGCAATGAGAACTCTGCCAATCTCCCAAGTGTCACCAGTTAATTGCTCTTAGATACTAATCAGACTTTCTCCTACTCAGAGAACATTCCCAGAGGTTGTAAAACAATAAACCAAATGTCATAAAAATGGAACTAATGATTTGTTATAGATGCTAGGACAGAAGATAAAATATTGACTGGGTTTATCTATACAAAATTTCACTAATAACTTAGTTTTAAACCTTCAGTGAACCTGTGGAGCTGAGACAGGTGATGGATGTTTAGCCAGATAATTACTCCTAATGGATACGCAGGTAAACATTCTCTGTTGTAAACTTCTATTTCAATTTATGATTTGATTTTTTTTGTGTGAACTTTTGATGAACTTTTAAACATGTGATCATGTACTCTGAAAGATGTTTAAGTGCTGAGGACAAAGAGAAGAGTCAGAACTAATTTGAGAAGAGCTGCGCTGAGCTGAACTGAGCTGAGAGGAACAGAGCTGAGGAGAAGTTTAAGACAGAACACTTTTTAGACAGAACTGAACTCAAGAAGAACTTAGAAGTACAGACACAGCATTGGGAGAAAAGGCATTGAGAGCTTTATTGTGACATCAGAGCAGGAGTAGAGAGCACAATTAGAAGGAGAATGCAGAGTGGAATAACTTAGAAACTATATGTAACATAAAATACTAAGAGAGAAATGTGCAGAATGCAGAGCGAAAGAGGAAAAAAAAAAGACACTTCAGAGAGCAGAAGGAGCAGGCAGGCTTCTCCTTATCATGGGACAGAACAGGTCCCATGGTAAGGAAAAGGCAGGCTTAGTCTTATTAAAAGAAACAAAGCTTTTTTTTTCTTACAAATGTGGGTTTAATCATTTAGCATTAAAAGGGTAGAAGCCTTTTCTTTCTCTATGCTATAAAGATTGAAGCTAATTTTTCATCCAGAATGAGTGAGTTTTTTCTTTACCTATACTTAGTCTTTTACTCCCTATGCATATGTAAGTGTGTGTGTGTGTGTGTGTGTGTGTGTGTGTGTGTGTGTGTGCTCATGAGCGTGTGCGCGCAATTGTGAGAATGCATGCAAGCTGGACCAAACTGGTTTTAATGAAAATGTATAAATGAACATGTGTGAATCTGTACATGAATTTATGTGAGTTTATGCATATTTGCTCTTGTAAAAGCTGTTCCTTCTGAGAGTGTTATTCTCTTCTTCTGGTTCAATAGAGGTTCATTGCTCCAAACTTCCCCCTAACTCTACAAACAAAAGGCATCTGGATGAAAGGGAAAAGGCTCTAGTAATTAATTCTTCAGTAAATCTCCTGCTGTTTCAGGACAAGGTGTTAAGTGCCAGAGAGTGCAGTTTCTGGACTCAGAAGATCACAGAAGGCAGGTCACTTCCAGTATCATAATGACTTAGACTTACATAAGTAAACTTTTTATTATTATACAGCAACCCTAAAGATCGCCAAAGACAAAGTCTTACCCTCCGCTGATGCTCTTCCCCCTCTGCTGCCGACAAGAAAGAAAAACTCCATGCCTGGTACACTAAAAGTCTCCCAACCAAAAAAAAAAAAGCCTAGGATCAGATGGGTTTAGTGCAGAATTCTATCAGAAGACCTAATACCAATACTCCACCTGATCATCTCATTAAATACCGAGAAAGCATTTGACAAAATTCATCATCCCTTCATGGTAAAAGTCTTGGAAAGATCAGGAATTCACGATCCATGCCTAAACATAGTCAAAGCAATATACAGCAAACAAGTAGCCAACATCAAACTAAATGGAGAGAAACTTGAAGCAATCCCACTAAAATCAGGGACTAGACAAGGCTGCCCTCTCTCTCCCTATCTATTCAATACAGTACTTGAAGTTTGAGCTAGAGCAATTAGACAGCAAAAGAAGGTCAAAGGGATACAAATTGGAAAGGAAGAAATCAAAATATCACTATCTGCAGATGATGTGATAGTATACTTTAGTGACCGAAAAAATTCCACCAGAGAACTCCTCCAGCTGATAAACACCTTCAGCAAAGTGGCTGGAGATAAAATGAACTCCAACAAATCAATAGCTTTCCTCTACTGAAAGGATAAACAGGCTGAGAAAGAAATTAGGGAAATGACACCCTTCACAATTGTCACAAACTATATAAAGTACCTTGCTGCGACTCTAACCAAGCAACTGAAAGATCTGTATGACAAGAACTTCAAGACTCTGAAGAAAGAAATTGAAGATCTCAGAAGTAGGGAAGATCTCCCATGCTCATGGATTGTCAGGATTAATATAGTAAAATTGGCCGTCTTGCTGAAAGCAATCTACAGATTCAGTGCAATCCCCATCAAAATTCCCACTCAATTCTTCATAGACTTAGAAAGAGAAATTTACAAATTCATTTGGAATAACAACAACAACAACAAAAAACAAAAAACAAAAACCCAAAAAACAGGATAGCAAAAACTATTCTCAACAATAAAAGAACTTCTGGGGGAATCACCATCCCTTACCCCAAGCTGTATTACAGAGCAATAATGATAAAAGCTGCATGGCATTGTACAGTAACAGGCAGGTAGATCAATGGAATAGAATTGAAGACCCAGAAATGAACCCACACACTTATGGTCCCTTGATCTTTGACAAAGGAGCTAAAATCATCCAGTGGAAAAAAGACAGCATTTTCAACAAATGTTGCTGGTTCAACTGGACGTCAGCATGTAGAAGAATGTACATCGATCCATTCTTATCTCCTTGTACAAAGCTCAAGTCCAAGTGGGTCAAGGACCTCCACATAAAACCAGATACACTGAAACTAATAGAGGAGAAAGTGGGGAAGAGACTCAAACACAGGGGAAGCACAGGGGAAAGGTTCCTGAACAGAACACCAATGACTTATGCTCAAAGATCAAGAATCCACAAATGGGACCTCATAAAATTGCAAAGCTTCTGTAAGGCAAAGGACACTGTCAATAGGACAAAATGGTAACCAACAGATTTGGAAAAGATCTTTACCAATCCTACATCTGATAGAGGGCTAATATCCAATATATACAAAGAACTCAAGAAGTTAGACTCCAGAGAGTCAAATAACCCTATTAAAAATGGGGTACAGAACTAAACAAAGAATTCTCAACTGAGGAATATTGAATGGTCAAGAAGCACCGAAAGAAATGGTTAACATCAGGGAATTACAAATCAAAATGACTGAATTGGACATAGGACTACCTGAGGACCCAGCTATTCCACTCCTGGGCATATACCCAGAAAATGCTCCAACATGAAATAAAGACACATCCTCCACTATGTTTATAGCAACCATATCTATAATAGCTAGAAGCTGGAAACAACCCAGATGTCCCTCAACAGAGGAATAGATACAGAAAATGTGGTACATTTACACAATGGAATACTACTCAGCTATTAAAAACAATGACTATGAAATTCTTGGCAAATGGATGGAACTAGAAAATATCACCCTGAGTGTGGTAACCCAATCACAAAAGGAACACACATGGTATGCACTCACTGATAAGTGGATATTAGTCTAAAAGCTCAGAATACCCAAGATACAATTCACAGACCCTAAGAAGCTCAAGAGGAAGGAAGAGCAAAGTGTGGATGCTTCAGTTCTTCTTAGATGGGGGAACAAAATACTCACTGGATGAAATATGGAAACAAAGTGTGTTGCAGAGACTGAAGGAAAGGCCATCTAGAGACTGTCCCACACGGGGATGCATTCCATATACGCACACCAAACCCAGACCTTATTGTTGATACCAATAAGTTATTGCAGATAGGAGCCTGATATAGCTGTCTCCTGAGAGGCTCCTTACAAATACAGAGATGGACGCTCACAGCCAACCATTGGACTGAGCACAGGGTCCCCAATGGAGGAGGTAGAGAAAGATCTGAAGGAGCTGAATGGATTTGCAACCCCATAAAAAGAACATTATCAACCAACCACACCTCCCAGACCTCCCAGGGACTAAACCACCAAGCAATGAATACACATAGAGGACCTAATGGCTCCAGCAACGTATGTAGCAGAGGATGGTCTTATCTGGCATCAGTGGGAGGGAAGGCCCTTGGTCCTGTGAAGAGACAATGCCAAAATGTAGGGGAATGCTAGGGTGGTGAGGTGGGAGAAGGGGTGGGTGGTGGGTGGGAGTGATGGGTGGGAAAACACCCTCATAGAAGCAGGGGAGAGAGGGATAGGATAGGGGATTTGCAGAAACCAGGAAGGGAGATATCATTTGAAATGCAAATAAATAAAATAACCAATAAGAAAAAAAAACCCAAAATAAATAAATTAATAATAATAATAATAATAATAATAATAATAATAATAATAATAATAGATAGTGCTGTAGTCCACAAAGCTGAAAATAGTTGGACATCAGACATGGCGATGCAGAATTTGGAGTTGGCCTAGCTGGTTTTGGTCTTGTTTTGGTATCTCCTCACTAAGACATTTTGGAATGGTAATATATATCCTGTGGTGTTGGAAATAAATGATCTGCTTTTTTATTTTGATTTTATAGGGGATTGCAGTTAAGAGATTGCATGAATCTCAGAAGTTTATTTGAACTTTGGACTTCCAAACATTGACTGTGAACGTCTATGGGGACTTTTGAAGTTGGACTAAATGCATTTTGCATTATGTTATGGCTGCGAGCCTATGGGTGGCCAAGGAATGGTATATGCTTGTTTGAATAGGTTTGGTCTCCATTGATTCATGTGTTTGAATGCTTGGCCATAGGGAATGGCACTACTAGGAGATGTGGCCTCATTGGGGGAAATATGCCACTATGTAGTTGGGCTTTGAGGCTTCCTGTTTCTTTGGATCAAGATGTAGAACTTTTGCCTTCTCCAGAATCATATGAGCCTTCACGCTGCTATGTTTCCTACCATGATGATAATGAACAGAAACTCTGAAAGTGTAAGCCAGTCTCGATGAAATGTTTTCCGCTATAAGAGATGTCTTGGCTATGTTGTTTCTTCACAGCAGTAAAACCCTAACTAAGAAAACAAGAATGATGATAATTTGAGATCAGGAGAAATGAAATAAGATAGAGGAAGGGGCCAAGAATGATGAAAACAGTCCTTTTTCCTTCCTCCATAGAGGAAGCATGACAATGTTTCTCTAGGACTAGAATAGGGAGAAGTTGCAAAACTAAGCAGCAGTTGTTCAGTATAACAAGGAAGCAGAGGATCAAAGTCTCTAAACACAAACGGAGTTTTGGCAGTTTCATGCACTGTATTAGGCCTGTAGAAATGATATGCTAGTTAAAAATCTCAAATCAGAATTTATGCTAATTCATCTTCTTAGCTGAATGCTCAGAGAACTTGTCAATTATTTTCTTAGAACACTGAATGTTTGGTAGCATAGAGAGCAACATTTTTTTTGTCATTTTTTTTTAGTCCATATTTTTGTATCTTTCTAAAATCAAAATTTATGATAAGTTCAGTTGCGTGTTGAACATAGTGTTTAAGCATAGTACTCATCCGTCAAACCTATTAGACCTTAGCAAGAACTAAGAGAATAAGAAAAAACACTATGAACCTGATTCTCTTTGTATCAGTATCTGTATCTGTATCTGTATCTCTATTTCTATCTCTATCTATGAATGCATATATATCACTATGCTATTTATTCCTAGCTCTATGCAAAAACAAATATTGAAAAATTAATTTTAAAAAATTAGTCTACACATCAAGAAACATAAATCCATTCTAATTAGATTTATTACCTTCTATTTCCTCTCTTAAACATGAAATAATTTTGTATGCCAGCAGGATAAAAGTTGTGAAAAATTCTTATAAAGAGAACTGCCTTTAAAATCCGACTTTTCCTCTCTGTGCCCAAGATATATGAATATTTCTAAGCAATAAAAACTACTGGATTAAAATACAATGGTCTGAAGGTTACTATTATAAAGAGCTCATTAAAATTGATAAGGAAAACATTGAGACCCCAATATGAAAATGAACAAAGGACATGAACATCAGTACATAGGAGTGAAGATAATTAGCAAGGAACATATGGGGAAATGTTTAACCTTGTTAGACATGAGAGAAAAACAGGCTAAACTAATTGAGTTAATACCATACACTATTTAAATGTGTAAGAGAAATTATTTTATAATGAGCTTTACCAAATATTTAAGAATAATTGAAATTGATCTTTCACAAACTCTTTGAAAAAAATAGAAAAGGCATAAACACTTAACAACTCTTTTTATGAGGATGGATTACCCTGCTACAAAACCAGATAAAAATATCACAAGATAACTAAAGGCCTTGTGCATATATATATGTATATACATACATATTAATGTACATATGTATGTACATTAATATATATATTCACATACATATATACATATATGTATACTCAAGAAAACACTTGCAAACCAATCCAGTAACATATTTTTAAAAAGATTGTACATCTTGGGTATTTGAACAAAAAGAAAAAATAAAATAAAACCAAAAAAAAAAAAAAAAAAAAGACCAAGACAAAACAAACGAACCAAAAACCAGTGCCTTATTACTAGAAGAAAGGGAGCAAATCACACATAATTATGGACAGAGAAAAAAGTATTGACAAAATACAATTCTTTCATGTAAAAAAGGTAAAAAAAATTGATGAGCTCTAATTAAAATCTCCATCAATTTAATAATGGCTATTAACAGTTCAGGCACCAAGATCCACAATTAATAAACAGAACTTGATTATACTGAAAAGTTTGTAAGGCAAAGGACACTGTCAATAGGACAAAATGGTAGCCTACAGAATGGAAAAGGATCTTCACCAACCCTATATCTGACAGAGGGTTAATTTCCAAAATCTACAAAGAACTCAAGAAATTAGACATCAACAAACCAAATAATCCTATTTAAAAATGAGGTATAGATCTAAACAGAAAATTCTCAACAGAAGAATCTCAAATGGCCAAAAAGTGCTTAAAGAAATGTTCAAAATCCTTGACCATGAGGTAAAGGCAAATCAAAATGACATCAAGATTCCACATTACACCAGTCAGAATGGCTAGTTCAAAACACAAGTGAGAGCTCATTCTGGCAAGATGGGGAGCTAGGGGACCACTCCTACATTGATAGTGGGAGTGCACATTTTTATATTCACTTTGGAAATCAATATGGTAGTTCCTCAGAAGATCAGAAATATATTACCTCAAGACTATGTGTTCAAAGTTAAGTCAGGATCAGATAAACCACCTAAACAGTATCATAATCCCTAGTGAAATAGAAGCAGTCATTAAAAGTCTCCCAACCAAAAACAGCCCAGGACCAGATGGATTCAGTGAAGAATTCTATCAGACTTCCAAAGAAGACCTAATATCAATACTCTTCAATCTATTCCACAAAATAGAAACAGAAGGAACACTATTCAATTCATTCTATGAGGCCACAGTTACACTGATACCAAAACCTCACAAAGACCCAACAATAAAAGAAAACTTCAGACCAATTTCCCTTATGAATATTGATGCAAAAATACTCAATAAAATTCTCACAAACCGAATCCAAGAATACATCACAACGATCATTCACCATGATCAGGTAGGCTTCATCCCAGGTATGCAGGGATCATTCAATGCCCTGAAATCCATCAATGTAATCCACCACATAAACAAACTCAAAGTAAAAAAACCACATGGTCATTTCATTAGATGCTGAAAAAGCATTTGACAAAATTCAACATCCCTTCATGATGAAAATCTTGGAAAGATGAGGAATTCAAGGAGCATACCTAAACATAGTAAAAGCAATATACAGCAAACCAGTGGCCAACACCAAACTAAATGGAGCGAAACTTGAAGCATTCCCAGTAAAATTCAGAACTAGACAAGGCTGCCCACTCTCTTCCTATCTTTTCAATATAGTACTTGAAGTTCTAGCTAGAAATATTAGACAACAAAAGGATGTGAAAGGGATTCAAATTGGAAAGGAAGAAATCAAAATATCACTATTTGCAGATGATGTGATGGTATACTTAAGTGACCTGACAAACTCCACCAGCAAACTGCTACAGCTGATAAACAACTTCATCAAAGTGGCCATATATAAAATTAACTCAAGCAAATCAGTAGCCTTCCTATACTCCAAGGATAAACAGGCTGAGAAAGAAATTAGGGAAATGACACCCTTCACAATTGTCACAAACAATATAAAATATCTTGTTGTGATTCTAACCAAACAAGTGAAAGATCTGTATGACAAGAACTTCAAGTCTCTGAGAAAAGAAATTGAAGAAGACCTCAGAAGATGGAATGATCTCCCACATTCATGGATTGCCAGGGTTAATATAGTTAAAATGGTCATCCTGCCAAAAAAATTCTACAGATTCAATGCAATCCCCATCAAAATTCCAACTCAATTCTACATAGACTTAGAAAGAGCAATTCTCAAATTCATATGGAATAACAAAAAACCCAGGATAGCAAAAACTATTCTCAACAATAAAAGGACTTCTGGGGGAATCAGCATCCCTGACCTCAAGCTGTACTACAGAGCAGTAGTGATTAAAACTGCATGGTATTGGTACAGTGACAGGCAGGTAGATCAATGGAATAGAATTGAAGACCCAGAAATGAACCCACACACTTATGGTCCCTTGATCTTTGACAAAGGAGCTAAAATCATCTAGTGGAAAAAAGACAGCATTTTCAACAAATGTTGCTGGTTCAACTGGCGGTCTACATGTAGAAGATTGCCAATTGATCTATTCCTATCTCCCTGTACAAAGCTCAAGTCCAAGTGGATCAAAGACCTCCACGTAAAACCAGATACACTGAATCTAATAGAAGAGAAAGTGGGGAAAGGTCTCAAACACATGGGCATAGGAGAAATGTTCCTGAACAGAACACAAATGGGACCTCATGAAATTACAAAGCTTCTGTAAGGCAAAGGACACTGTCAATAGGACAAAACGACAATCAACAGATTGGGAAAAGATCTTTGCCAATCCTACATCTGATAGAGGGCTAATATCCAATATACACAGAGAACTCAAGAAGCTAGACTCTAGAGAAAAATGGGGAACAGAGCTAAGTAGAGCATTCTCAACTGAGGAAACTCGAATGGCTGAGAAGCACCTAAAGAAATGCTCAACACCCTTAGTCATCAGGGAAATGCAAACCAAAACAACCCTGAGATTCCACCTCACATCAGTCAGAATGGCTAAGATCAAAAACTCAGGTGACAGCAGATGTTGGCGAGGATGTGGAGAAAGAGGAACACTCCTCCATTGCTGGTGGGAATGTAAGCTGATACAACCTCTCTGGAAATCAGTTTGGAGGACCCTCAGAAAAATGAACATAATACTACCTGAGAACCCAGCTAGACCACTCCTGGGCATATACCCAGAAGATGCTCCAACATGTAATAAAGACACATGCTCCACTATGTTCATAGCAGCCATATTTATAATAACCAGAAACTGGAAACAACCCAGATGTCTCTCAACAGAGGAATGGATACAGAAAATGTTCATTTACACGATGGAATACTACTCAGCTATTAAAAACAATGACTTCATGAAATTCTTAGGCAAATGGATGGAACTTGAAAATATCATCCTGAGCGAGGTGACAGTCACAAAAGAATGAACACGGTATGTACTCACTGATAAGTGGTTATTAGCCCAAAAGTTCGGAATACCCAAGAGTCACTTCACACCAACCATTGGACTGAGTGTGAGGTCCCAGATGGAGGACTTGAAGAAGGGACTTAAAGAACTGTGGGAATTTGCAACCCCATGGAGGGAGCAACAGTGGCAACTGGCCTGATCCCTCTGTGCTCCTAGAGACTGGATCACCAACCAAAGCATGGAGGGACTCATGGTGCTGGCCACATATGTGGCAGAGGAGGGTCTTGTTAGCCATCAGGGGGAGGGGAGGCTCTAGCTCCAGAAGGTGTTAGATGCCCCAATATAGGAGAATACCAAGGAGGGAAGAAGAGCGTGGGTGGGTGGGTGGGCGGGTGGGCGGCAGGGGGAGGGGGAGGCCATAGGGAGGTTCCAAAGGGTAGATCTGGAAAGGGGAAATCATTTGAAATGTAAATAAAGTATCAAAAAAAAAAAAAACAAGTCTAAGTGTTGCAGGGTTTTCTCTGTCCAATTACATTAGTGGGAGGCCTGTGATTGGACAGGAAAAAGGGAGGTGGAGCTAAGAGTTGGAGAGAGAGAGAGAGACAGAGAGAGAGAGAGAGAGAGAGAGAGAGAGAGAGAGAGAGAGA
>JADRCH010000099.1:417771-436598 GCA_019843965.1 Rhynchomys soricoides | reverse complement strand
TCAGCCACAGGTTGTTATGATATCATAAAAGTTAGAATATTAGGATAATTTGTCCAATCTAAGTGGGCAGCTTTTATTATTATCCATTGTTTCTGAAATTATTGTATAGGCATCTTGTGTATTGAGAATTTATTGATATATAAATCTGGTTGGTTAACTATAAACATGAAGAGTAATATTTTTACCTGGTTATTGGGTATTGTGATATCATACTGTGAGGTTGGCTGTTCAATTTAGTTTCTGGAATGTGAGACAATGCTGTCAGGGGCTAGCTGAAGATAAGTGCTGGCATGAACATGCTGAGGCAGACAGTGGCAATCAGGAGCATGGTGAGTTGGCATGTTCTTTTTAAATATTCCCGTAACACTAAGCTATACCACTCCTGGGCATATACCCAAAGGACACTCCATCACACCACAAGGAATCTTGCTCATGTATGTTCATAGCAGCTTTATTCTTAATAGCCAGAAATCGGGAACAACCTAGATGTCCTTAAACCAAAGAATGGATCTTTTAAAAATGCACATTTAAATAATGGAATATTTCTCAGTGGTTGAAAAATACATAACGTTATGAAATTTATAAGCAAATGGATGGAACTAGAAAATACCATCCTGAGTGAGTTAAGCCAGGCCCATAAAGACACACATTGAATGTACTCAATTATAAATGGACATTAGCTATAAAGTAAAGGATAACAATGCTACATTCACACAGACACAGAGAAGTTATGTAACCAGGAGGGCTCAATGGGGAAATGCATGAATCTCCTTAAGAAGGGGAAATTGAATAGATGTCAAGTGGAGGGAGGGTGGAGGGAGAGAGTACAGGGAGTGGCAACTGGAATGGGGGCAGTATATGGGGACAAGCTAGAAATATAGTACAGTTCAAACTCTCAGGAATCTACAAGGGTGACTCTAGCTGAGACTCCTGGCAATACAGAGCCTGAACTGGCTATTTCCTGCTGAGGGATTGGATTACCAACACAGCCACAAAACACCCAACCTAGAATTTGTCCTGCCTACAAGAAGTGCTGGAGTAAAGCTGGAAAAGAAATTTCAGGAGTGGCCAACCAATGACTGGTCCATGCCATAATAACCCATCTCTGCCACTGCTTGGGTGGCTAGGACCCAGAAGCTGAATAGCCTCTTGGGCCTTCTCGGATAGAACCAAAGATGAATGGAAAGAAAGAAGTCAATGAAATGATTCTTAATGATATTCTGTTCTATTCATAGATGGATGCCTAGCCCAGCTGTCATCAGATAGGCTTCATCCAGCAACTGATGGAAATAGAAGCAGAGACACACAGCCAAACACTATGTGGAGTTTTGAGAATCTTGCTGAAGAGGGGAGGAAGGACTATGGGAGGAAAAGGTCAAAGATAACAGCAAACCCCCTACAGAATCAACAAATGTGGGCTCATACCGGCTCATAGGGACTGAATGGACAACCAGGGAGTCTGCATGGGGCTGACCTAGGCCATCTGCATATTTGTGACAGTTGTATAGCTTGATCTTCTTGTGGGACTCCTAACAGTTGATGCAGTGGCTATCTCTGACTCTGTTGCCTGCTTTTGGGAGCTTTTTCCTCATATTGGGTTGTGTTATCCAGCCTTAACAAAAGGGGACTCTAGCCTTATTGCAACATGGTATGCTATGTTTGGTTGATAACTTTGGAAGGCCTGTTGTCTGAAGAGAAACAGAGGAGAAGTGGATGAAGGTGGATGGGACAGGGAAGGGATTGGGAGGAGAGGAAGGAGGGGAAACTAAGGTGGGAATACATATGAAAGAATAAAATTTTAAATCAAAATGGCTATTAACAAAAATTAAAGGCTAGCATCATCAAGCTTAATGGTGAAAAACTTGAACCTTTATTTCTGAGAACTAAAAATAAGACAAACACACCTGTCTTCTTTCATCATGTCTAATTCATGCTTTCGTACAAGCACCAGTAAGAGCCAGTAAGGAAGAAGACAATGATAAAGACTTGCCAAAGTGGATGGGGAGAGACTAGACCTCAGCCTTACCTGAAGAGGATGCTGAAAGTGAGCAAAAGTCTTCCTCCCCGCAAACAACAATTGTTTGTCCAATACCAAATGGGCAGCCTGGAAACCATATATACAAGTAATATTATACAGACCAAGAAGTTTACACACACACACACACACACACACACACACACACATACGTAGAAACATAGAAATATTAATGTAACAACAATTAATGAAATAAGGCAGGCCATGAATTTGAAATCTATCAAGGAGGACATATGGGAGGGTTTGGAAGAATGATAGGGGATGAAGAAATAATGTAATTATAATTTGAAAATTAAAAGAAATAGTCATATTAACTGGAAAGAAGAAATAGAACTGCCTCTTTTTGCAAATACCATAATCAAACGAATAAAGAAATTTAAACACACACACACACTAATAATGATGATGATGATAATGGTTATGTTCATGATGGTGATAATTCACAAAACAACAAAATTTTTAGGAACAAATTTAACAATTCATACAAAATTGTGTACTAAAACCAGAAGACATCATTAAAAAACCAAATTATATAAAACCTAATTAAATTAAATGTACCCAATGTTAATAGAATGCATGCTTTAATATTTGGCTTTTTGGAGGGGATAAATTGACAAATCATATTGGAAATTCAAGGGGCCCAGAACAACCAACAAAATATCTTGGAAGTGATGAAGGATACACACTCTTGATTTCTGAGTTTATCATGAAGATACAGTAATAAGGACTCTGTGGTTCTGACATGAGGGAAGATGTGAATAGCAGTGGAACTGAATTGAGACTCTAGAAATTAGCCCTTGCACTATGTTGAATTGATTGTCAGAGCGCCAAAACAATTCAGTGGGGGGTATGAAAAGAGTTATTTCAATAAATGGTACTAGGTTGCTACAAAGATCACATTAAGCTAAGGCATGTGAAAATAAACTCAAAATTCCTCACAGATTTAAATGGAATGCCCAGAAATCTTTTTAAATATAGGACAAATAAAAAATTGGCATAACTTTTTGTGATCTCAAACTAAGGAAAGGTTTATATAGGACATAAAAATAACTTAGAATGAAAGAGTAAATAAATAAAATGAACCCAATTGGAACTTACAACATTTGTTTCAAAGGACATTATCAATCAAATCAAAAGACGATGTAAGAAATGGGGTGAATGTTTGAAAATCATATACTTTGCAGAACATATAAACTCTTGCAATCACAATAATGACAAAAAGTGAGTTAAATATGGGCAAAAATTTGAACAGATTTTCCCCCAAGCAAGATATAGAAATGGATGGCAAAGATATAAAAAGTATAGCTCTATTAGTTTGTCTTTCTGTTACTATAAGCAAACACCAACCACAATTAACCTCGGGAGGAAAATGTTTATTTGCCGTCATTAGGGAAGTCACAGCAGGGACCTGGAGGCAGCACTGAGGCTGGCGGAACACTTGCTTTCTTATACAGACCAAGACAGCTTGCCTAGACATGGTACCACCCACAGTAGGCTAGTCCCTTAAACATCATTCATAAACCAGGAAAATGTCCCATAAACATACCTGTGAGCCAACCTGATAGAGCCAATCAATTCTTCAATCAACGCTCCCTCTGCTCACGTGATTCTGGTTTATGTCAAATAGACAAAATCCTAACCAGCAAAATGTTCCTCATCATTGCGTATTAAGGAAATAGTTAAGCTACCATCTGATACTACACCATATGAATTAGGATGTATGTGTTTATGTGTGCATACATGTGTGTATGTGTGAGTACATGTGTGTAGAGGCCAGAAATTAATGTCTGGTGTTTTCTTCTGTTGTTGTCTGTCTTACATGTTGAGATGTTTCAGTGAGTTGGGGCTCACTAACTGGCAAAGGCTGCTTACCTCCAAGAATCAGCCTATCTCTGTCCCTATCCCAGAGTTAGGGTTATTGACATTCACCCTGTCCAACTTCGGTGTGGGTTCTGTGAATCTGAGCTACGGTTCTCATACTTTCTTGTATTTTACCTACTGAGCTATCTTCTCAGATCCTCCATTCCATTGTAAAATTATAGAATATTCCATCGTGTGGACATAACATGTTCTGCTTCATCAATGTAGCAAACATACCTTCTTTGCAGAGAAACCTGCCCAGAATTAGCTCCTGGAAGGAACCAAGCTGCTGTGAGGATATGGGAACCCCGCCCCCCCCGCCACCTTTTATCAACAAGACAGGATACTAGAATTTGTTGTACATTCTGACAAATAAATTTGCAATTATAGGATGCTAATACTGAGCAATGTTCCCTTTTAAGAATCAGAGGCTGGAGCATGTCATGAAGTCTTTATAAAATTTAAGTAGTGGTATAGCATTCTTACAAATCTACACTTATGCATAGTATAATAGGAAAATATTTAATCTACAACTTGGTTTATGTTTTCATTTTACCATTGTTTAGATCAAAATAGAACTTTGTTATGTCACCATAGTCACTTTACAATTGATGACCTAGACAAAGGTGGCTGACCTTGTGGATTAGGTTCCCTTTGCTTGAATTATTACAGATTTATTCAATGTGAATTCTGTTGTCTTCTGTTTTTCATCGTCAAGCCTGGGAGATTCATCCAAGATGGGTGTTCAGCTACAACAAAATCTTGTTCATTGTCACTACACTTAGAATGTCTTTAATTGACTTCCTGAAGATTATAAAGGAAATAGTGAATTTCTTTTGGCTTAAACGTAATGGCCATAAGATAAATGCATAACTAAATGTATTGCCTCTTATAGAATACAGCTTGAAAATAGCCTCTCTGTAACTAGGTTACAGAGAGATAGGGGCAAGAAATTTTGGTGGGCCATTGAATCATAGGTTGAATACAGGTACCCATAATGTACTTTCCATTTCTAAAGCTAGAAGAAAATATTTTAAAACCATTTACTATACAGAAATGATAAGTATTTGAAGGGACAGATATGTTTAAATTTGCTTTGATTGGGGTATAATGTTTACCCACTAATATGTGGAGTTTTTTTGTATCAATTAAATTTTTAAAAGATTTGTTCATTATTTTTATTTTATGTGTATGGATGTTTTGCCTGCATGTATTTGTGTATACCACCTGAATGCTTTGTGTCAATAGAGGCCAGAAGAGTGCATCAAATTCCCTGAAAATTGACTTACTAAAAGGACTGTTAGCTGTTGTGTAGATGCTGGAAACTGGACCGGGGTCCTTCACAAGAGCACCCAGTGATCTGAACAGATGAGCCACCATTCCAACCCCAAAATTTATTTGTTTTTATTTTATGTGTATGGGTATTTTGCTTATATGTCTGTCTGTATGGCACATGTTTGCAGCATCAGAAGAAGCCAGAAAAGGGTCTCAGATCTTCTGCAACTAGAGTTATAAAAGATTTTTTGCCACCATGTAGGTGCTGGGAACTGAGCCCAGGTCCTCTGCCACAGAAATAGGTGGGGGTAACCAATGTGCTATCTCTCCAGCGTGCAATTAAAATTTTAAATTAACTAAGGAAATAAATTATGTTAAGAGGAGAACATTTGAAATGATATTCTCTTAAGAACACTTGTCTCTAACAGAAGGTCATTGCAGTTCGCTAAATAGCTGTCATCTCTGAATAAATATGCGTGCAAATTGAGGAAGGTCTATAGGGATGTACAGGACTCCTGTGAAGAGTTAAGAAGATTGGAAAGGAAATGGTGGCTGGCTGACCACAACAGTAAGCATAGGAAGCCAACAGGAAGAAAGGAAGACGTGTAGGAAGCCAGCTGGAGCAGAGTGCTCATCAGCTTCCAGGTTGCGAGGCACCTGTGGTGAGCTTTCTTCTGTGAGGCCACTTTGACTGCCTCAGGAAGAGAACCAGCTTGGGCTCCATCAGGAGGAAAGAGGAGAAACTTTCATCATCATTTTAGCAGTAAGCAAGCTGCTGTTTGCAAACCCCAGGTCTCTACACAAGAGCACACAGAATAGATTCCTAAGAGCTGCCAAATGCATTTTTGGAACTCTGGGAGGACACTGGCGATGAGGCTGGGTTATATAACACGAGTGGTCATGGGCATATTACAATGATAGAATCACTCATAGCTCAATCTATACTTGTATAAGGGATTGAGTGAAGACTGGGACAAGTTCATTCTACATCCACTTACACCTTACATATACATTTTCATATATATACATGGCATGGTTGGATATGGGGAGAGGGATTGAAACTTCACACACAGCTATGCTCGATCTTTACTTCCTAGAAGGTAATTATTCATTTAGAACTCATAGAAGCTGGGAGGTAGTCTTACAGGCACTTTGCCAATCCAACTTTCTATTGACAGAAAAATAATTTCTTTGTTGTAGACAAACATATCAAAATGCATATTCTACACAGTGAAATAGTTTTGCTCTCTCTGTAATTAAGGTAAAACAGAATTGTGTTCTTGGGTAAGTTAGTACTCTGTATGACCTTGGGAAATGACTCTTGGTATCTGAGTTTCCTCAACTGTAAAATGATGAGCTTAAATTAAGAAAACTCTAAAGTGCATTCTCAAATGCTAATATAATTTATTTCTAAATCAAGTCAGGTAAAGAACCTAAAAAAAGAAGTTCCGCTTTGATGTTAGGCTTAGCTTTACATTAGCATTAATTCTAGGAACCAAACATTTGATTAGGAATGACTGAGACTAATGTTCTGCTCCATTAGGGTGCTACATTTAGAGAGCACCATGTATCCTACTGAGAGAGGAGGTAAGCACCAAGTAGCAAAATTACAACTCCTTCTTGAAGAAGAGGCATGAGATTCTGCCCAATGAGGGTCTTTTTTATTTTATTTTTATTTTTTTTCCTTTGCTTGGATAGGAAACTGCTGAGTGTCAGATAACATTAGATTAACTTGAGACCCAGAAAACCTTTGGGGCAGGCTAACAAATTTATCTTTATTTGAGCTGGTAGACACCTGCGTGCCAGGTGTTTATTACTCTTTGACAAGTGCCTTTTGTTTATCTGTGAACTGTTCATTGAGACATGAGTCTCCATTATAGAGGTGTGACATTAACTAATAGGAAGCTGTCATGCCAGGCCCACGTAAGAAACCATGTTTTAGTAGGAGGACAAGTTCATGATTGAGAATTTCTTAAACAAAAATGTAGATTAAGCTTATGGTTTGTTTGTTTGTTCATTTGTTTGTTTTGCCCCAGTTTGTAAGAGAATTCTGAAAAAAACCTGTCATCATCCTCCATGGAACAATGCTTATTACATACAGTCCACAATTATTTCTGATCCCTACCCAGCCTTTCTGCGACCCATATGCAATAATTCCTTCTGTCAAGCACTAATGCAAAAAAAATGGAAATTCCATTTTTCTTTTCTTTTACAGAAAGCACAAAGATATTCTCATGTAATCTTCTAGGCTATTGTCATCTAGTATGATTTATGTATTTCTTGTAAGTTTCTTTCTTTTTAAATCTTGAAGTATATTCTTTTGTTTTATTGGGCTATTTATTCTCTTGACACTCTTAGATGTGAGTTAATGGAACCATGATCAAAGGATAGAGAAGTAACACAAACAAGGCTGATGGTATAGATTCAGGACTGCCTGATAGATTAGGGATGGCAAGGAGAAGAACAAAAGATAAAATCACATGATTCCTGTGCACTGAGATGGTCCAGAGCAATCAGTGCTTGAAGATGGTGCTATGCTCTAAGTTTGAGAAATACACAGAAAAATATGGTGATTTTATAAGGATTTTTAAAAGATGTTTATTTCCTGATAAAGTTCATTTTTGTAGATCAAAGTTTAAACATCTACTAAATGAGCATCTAACTGATATTCATATTCATGAATTAAAGTTAGAGAAAGGAATTGATGCATGAGAGGATGTAGATATAGCATGGATATAAACTAGTAAATTTTGTCTGCCTGGAAAGGCTCCGTTACTGTTCTGGCCATGTCCCATTTCATGGCTAAGATCAAAAGGCGCCACCTTCCCACATATTCTGTGGGTGGAGACTGGTGCAGGCATGAAATCTAAACTAAACAACCCTAGTGCTGTCCCTCCAAAGGAACGGACCCAGAGAAGCACTGCTAACACAAGAAGAGCCAACTTCATGGCTGGCCAAGGAGTTTGCACATTTCACCATGGACAGTGAGAGATTATCAGTTCATGCACCTGGAATGATAAAAGCTCAAAAATTGCTGCTTACTGCTGTCTCATATTCTACAGAAAGGGAACCTGACATTGTAAGTCAATCTACAGAGAGAGGTGCAAAAGAGAGAGGAGTCGAGCTATTCCCATGACTCGGTTTTCTACCTGCTGCTTGTAATATTTCTGTCACTTGAGTCAGTATGGCACTTTGGAAGAGTCCTGGGTAAGGCAAGGGGCAATTAAAACAGGAATGGATTTTGATTGATTTGGGAGTACTGTAAACTCTAAGCAATGGATAGGACCATGGTTTTCATCTTCATAATCATGCTGCACAAAATAGTGCTTAGTACACAGTTGGCAGTCAATAACTCTAGAGTCTTTCAAAATATACCTATTAAGTGTTCAGAAAACACGCTAAGTGCTGAGAATAAAATAGAGCCGAAGACAAATCCAATCTTGGTCCCACAAAGAAGCTTTCCGTCAAGTGGAGAGCACAGAGAAGATAGTGACAATGGTGACAGAAAGCAGTACTTTTCTGATAAGGGATATATTAATTATGGCTTTAGTGTGACAGGGCTAGATAATTCAAGTTGAAAAGCATATTATTAGGTAATCAGGTGTTTCACAGAGCATAGGAGCAAGCAGGCAGTCTGGCTTTAGGAGGGGGAAGGACCAGGAACAGGAGAGTCATTGACATCCTGGGTAACGTGTTCCTCTTATTTTCTTCACTGCTTCCTGGCTCCATGGAGTGAATGCTGTTGCCAAGATAGTTAGGAAAAAAAGACAGCATTTTCAACAAATGATGCTGGTTCAACTGGCGGTCTACATGTAGAAGATTGCGAATTGATCTATTCCTATCTCCCTGTACAAAGCTCAAGTCCAAGTGGACCATGGACCTCCACATAAAACCAGATACACTGAATCTAATAGAAGAGAAAGTAGGGAAAAGTCTCAAACACATGGGCACAGGAGAAAAGTTCCTGAACAGAACACCAATTGCTTGTGCTCTAAGATCAAGAATCGACAATGGGACCTCCTGAAATTACAAAGCTTCTGTAAGGCAAAGGACACTGTAAATAGGACAAAATGGCAACCTACAGATTTGGAAAAGATTTTACCAATCCTAAATCCGATAAATCCGATAAATCCAATCAAAGAACAAAGAACTCAAGAAGCTAGACTCCAGAGATCCAAATAACCCTATTAAAAAATAGGGAACAGAGCTAAACTGAGGAAACTCAAATGGCTGAGAAGCACCTAAAGAAATGTTCAACATTCTTAGTCATCAGGGAAATGCAAATCAAAACAACCCTGAGATTCCACCTCTCACCAATCAGAATGGCTAAGATCAAAAACTCAGGTAACAGCAGATGTTGGCGAGGATGTGGAGAAAGAGGAACACTCCTCCGTTTCTGGTGGGAATGCAAGCAGATACAACCTCTTTGGAAATCAATTTGGTAGACCCTTATAAAAATGAACATAATACTACCTGAGGACCCAGCTATTCCACACCTGAGCATATACCCAGAAGATGCTCCAACATATAATGAAGACACATGCTCTACTATGTTCATAGCAGTCATATTTATAATAGCCAGAAAGTGGTAACAACCCTGATGTCCCTCAAAAGAGGAATGGATACAGAAAATGTGGTACATTTACACAATGGAATTCTACTCAGCTATTAAAAACAATGACTTCATGAAATTCTTAGGCAAATGGATGGAACTTGAAAATATCATCCTGAGTGATATAACACAGTCACAAAAGAATGACCATGGTATGTACTCACTGATAAGTTGTTATTAGCCCAAGAGTTCATAATACCAAAGAGTCACTTCACAGCAACCATTTGGCTGAGTGTGAGGTCCCAGATGGAAGAGTTGGAGAAGGGACTGAAGGAGCTGAGAGAGGTGGCAGCCCCATGGAAGGAGCAACAGTGTCCACTGGCCTGACTTCCTGATGCTCCAGGAAACTGGATCACCAACCAAAGAATATACATGGAGGGACCCAGGGTGCTGGCCACATATGCTGCAGAGAAGCATCTTGTTAGCTATCAGAGGGAGGAGAGGCTCTTGGGCCTGAGGGTGTTAGATGCCTCAGTATAAGAGAATTTCAAGGAGGGAAGATGAGAGTGGGTGAGTGGGGGAATACCCCCATAGAGGCAGGGGGAGGGGGAGGGAATAGGGAGGTTCCAAAGGGGAGATCTGGAAAGGGAGAAACATTTGAAATGTAAATAAAGTATCAAAAAAAAAAAAGCAAAGCTAACCAAAACCAAAACAAACAAATAAACAAACAAAACAAAAGAAAACAAAAAAAGAAAAGAAAAAAAAAAAGAAAAAAAGAAGAAATAAAGAAAAAAGAAATCTGGAAGAGTGATTCTAATACCAGCAAAGAAATGCCTGACCAGCAGGAGAGATGAACCTTCCAGTGGGAGTGAGAACAAGTAGGCAAAAAGCCAAAACTTCCTTTTTCTATTTTTTTTTATGTAAACTGCCACCAGGAGGTGCCCAGGTTTAAGGTAGATCTTCCCATGTCAAATGACCCAGATTTAGGGTTAATCTTTCTACTTTAAACGGTCCAATCATGAATACTCCTCCCCTTATATGCCCAGTTTCTTGGATTGTAACTGATTCAACGAGTGGTAGAGTTGATGACTAAGATTAGCTATCATAAAGTGTAAGACAAAAACTTAGAGGTAAAGAGGAAAGCGAGGAGAATAAGCAATAGGAAGCAAGTCAAATCCAAGGATAGGGATGATGGTGCCTTGCTGGTGATGAGGGTGAAGATTGAGAAGTCCCTGTAGTGCTGAAAGATGCTTAGGGGACTGGGTGGGAAAGGAAGGAGTCTACTTGGCCTCTGTGCTTTTGTTGCTTCAAGTTTTCCTGTCTCTCTTTACTTCTTTTGTTCTTTTTACTTGTAAAAGCTTCCTTATAAATAATTTCAATTACTGGGATATCCTAAGACCACTTTAGATCCTGAAAATCTGAAAGAATGTTAAAACAATGCAACTACGGAGGAATGCAGAAAAGGCCAGAGGAAGGAAGGAAGGAAGGAAGGAAGGAAGGAAGGAAGGAAGGAAGGAAGGGGAGGAACAGGAGGGTGGAAATCCAGGACTAGGCTGCTTCAGTTCTGATTATTTTTTTTCTACCATTTTTTAGCTCATGACCTAGAGTAACCTGGCCCTTCCATGACTCATGTTTTAAACTACAAAGTAGAGGCAATAAGATTTTCTTTCATGGTTTTTTGTCAGATACAAATAACTTAGTGTTAATAGAATACCCAGTCTATAGTAAGTACCCTTGCTAGCAAATTCAGTGTTGGTGTTACCGACCACCATGACAGGCAATTTTTTTTTTTTTTTTGGTGGCTGACTCGTTAGATCCTTGACAACTTCTTGGTTATGATAAACCCCCCAAAAATAATTGCACAAACCAAGAAACATCTACAAAGGATAACACAGCTCTGTGGGGCTGTCTTGTCCCTAAGAGCTGTCCTGATCTGAAGCGATATGGTGGTGATGTGAGATGGATGCTCCTCCAGAGTGCTTTTCCAGGTACTTGGCAGTTCTCAGTTCCTCTTCTCTAGCATCCATTTTTCATCGTTTGACCTCCTTGATTCTCAAGTGTAAACATCTTTTTTTTTTTTGGCACTTATTCTTGGTTTGGACAGGGTAAGGGAGAAGGGACAAGGGCATCATATTTAAAGACTGTAGCCTAAATAATGTCCCTATAAAGACAACTTTCTGCAGAAACACAGGTCAGATGTCTTTAAGCTACAATAGAGCTGAATAAAACAGTCCCCTGCACTCACTGAATGGAGAATTTATCAAGCTGCATTTAAAAAAGAAATCCTTTTGTGGAACTAGCCAGAGTCTGGGGAACCATGTTCATATCCATAATAATGAAGGTAGATATGAGTGCAGGACTCAGATTCTGCCCATCAAAACAAACCATCCAGCGCCATGTGCAAGGCATTGATAAGCGGCCAGAGAAGACAGTTTATGTAGTCATTTGTCACTGAATACGGTTTCATCCTTAGCACAACATTTTTAAACAGCTTGATTTAAAAAAAATCAATAGTCCTTGAGTAAGAATGATATCAGAACAATAATCTTCAATTTAATATGAAGCGCCCCCATCTCTTTTAGCTTTAAACCAACTGGCCCATATCATAGTAAATACAATAGTGACTGTTCTCAAAGACTCATCCTGGCTTTTGTCATGTAGAGAGGGCACAGGTTCTCCTTCCTTCCATCCTTCCTTCCTTCCTTCCTTCCTTCCTTCCTTCCTTCCTCCCTCCTTGCCTTCCTTCTTTTTTCCTTCTTCTCTCTTATGTTTTTCAAACTTGATGGTGTCCAATAAATTCTTATTCAAGATTAATTGTGTAGAGGAATTTTCCAGGAACTAACTTTGTTGGGAAGATCACCAGAAAGCCCTACACTAAAATGGTTGTTTGATTGGCAGATTTTGTAGCCAAAAGAGAGAAATATTTTTACAACACAATTTGCTCGGAGTGGAAATCTGCTAGGTAGTCCATGGAAAATAACAACAACGTATAGCTACTGTATTCAAGGAAAAGATCTATGTGGCGTTCAACTCCGTCACTCACTAGAAATAGAAATGATGACTAATGGGAACTGCGTCCTTCCAGTCTGTTCTTCATCTTCAGGGGAGTTGAGCTCCCAAGCTGCACAATAGCCTTTGGATTATTGACTTCTCTCCTGAATGGATAATATCCCAAATAGTTAGAACTTGTATATTTAAGCTCAGGACTTTCAAATCTGGATAACTGATTCAAGCCCTGGGAAGCAAGTCCCCAAATATGGCCTATTTGGAAGCAACAGACAGTGGAGAAAATAAAAGGAAACTTTCCTAAGTTACAATGACTTCAGTATCAGACTGGAGGAAATGGAATTTTTCTCCTAACATAAGCAATGTCAAGTCTTATTTTCCTAAAAGAAGTTTCAATCCCAGAGGTATTATTCCCACCAAGAATAATTCTTTCTGAGTTATGTTTGAAAAGGCTAATCATCTTTTTAAAAAGATGTAATTTTAAAAATGAATACGTATATGTATGTGTACGTGTAAGTGCATATGTATATGCATATGCTTATGCATGCAGGTACCCATGAGGGCCAGAGGAGGGCACAATAACAGAAAAAGGAGTGGGGGAAGGACATGGGAGGGGTTGGAGGGAGGAAAGGGAAAAATGATGTCATTATATTTAATTTATAAATAAATTTTTAAAAAATTAAAAAGAAAGCATTGGATCCCTTGTTTCTCTGTGGCTAGAGTTATAGGTGGCTATGAACTAGAGGACAAAGCTGCTGAGAACCAACCTCTCTTAACCACTAAGTTATAGCTCCAGCCTCAACACTAACAGTCTCATGGCATACCCTCACTTGCAAAAGAGAAAGATTCCATTCTCGTACATCCACCAACAGAATGGTAGTACAGGGCAGACTCAAAGCATGACCCACTTGCATAGTACAAAGCTAGAAGAATCAAAGCAATATAAACATTTCAAAAACCATGATACTTTAATCTTGTAGCACTGAACTGAAGATCTGTTTGTTCAGAAATCTCCTAGTTTCTCTTAATAGGCAGCCATCAACCTCTCAGAGAAGCTGCTCTGTCTATGAATGAAGTTTTATCTTTATTTGTCTCCTTTTAAGTAACTCTCCCATTGAGGTTAGGAAGTAACAGAGGTGTGCAAGAAATAGTCCACGCATGCTGATTAGAATTAATTGCTCTGTTTTCAGGAATTTTGTGATCTATTATTAAAAACTAAAGTATAAAAAATTAGACCTGGGAATTAAAATTTAATTGCTGCTGACTTGATAGAGGATCTGACATATCCTAGCCTGGTCTCAAACTTGCTATGTAGCTGAAGATGACTCTGAACTTCAGATCCTTCTGTTTCTACCTCTCAAATGCTGGGATTCTAGGTGTGTGCCACCATTCTTGGTTTACACAGCACTGGGGAATACATCCCAGGGCCTTGTGCATTCTAAATAAGCACTCTACCATCTGAAGTACATCCCTGCCCTATTTTTTTAACGTAACCATACCAAGAGCTTTTCACTAAATACACTGCACAGCTATTTGTATTCACTATTTGCATTTTTTTTCCTGTATGGTAGAAATAGAATACATTTATGAGCTATGTAACATTCAGTAATGTTAGGTCAATAACTTGAAATCAACCATGATCATTTACATTATAGAAATTGGCAAACACATAAAGGTAGGTGCTAAATGTTTTCTATCACACCCTGGAAATGAGACTAGGAATAGATGTCAGCTCTTTTGCCAACACATAACAAATAATTACTTAGATTTACATGACTGGCCAGTGGGACATTTTGCCAGCAACTAGCTATTTTTATAATATTGTGAGCTTTGATACTCAGAAGTACCCCCCTCATTCTTTTTATCACCAGTGAAAATTGTAAATCAGCAGCAATAAAGAATTTAAATTAAGTTTCAACAAGAAATAAAAGCTATGCCGATCAACTATGTGGGTAGCACTTTATGTTAGAAAAGTAGTAAAGATATGGGACTCATAAATCCACTGTCTGAATATATCAGAGATGGGGAAAAGCTATCACAAGGGGGAGGACATAAACTGCTATGAGAAAGAAATGTACTGAATTAAGGAAATGTGCTGCATGGGTTCATAATCTGATGATAGCCTGATCTATGCTTTTGTTGAGTAGTGGTGTGTTTGTCCGCAATAGACAGAGAGCTTTAACAAAGAATAAGGGATTTATTGGAGATTGATTTAGTGAATACCTAATGGAACCCAGGCCCATCCATGGGAGATAAGTCTCTTGTCTTGTTTCTTTCCATTTAGTTTTCTTTAGTAGGGAAGTCACAAAGCATTCAACTTTTCTACAGTCCACAGTGAGCTTCAAAGAAGCATTCATGTCTACCTTATTTGTTAGCTCCCTCGGTCCTTGTCATAAAGTTAACCTTTTCTTTAATGATGATTAGTGTGAATCATAACACCATTTTCAATCACTAGTAAGTATGCAAATGCACATATGTGTGAACAAGAGCTGTAGTGCAAAATTTTAGCTGATGAAAAATAAAGATAAATATTAACTTTAAAATTGTATTTGTGTAGGGGGGGTGTACACATGTATGTGTGGATTCACTCATTTGTGTGTGTCTACCATATCTTTTTGAGACAGCATCTCTCCTTGAACCTGGAGTTCACTATTTAGGCTGGACTGGTGGCTAAGCAAGTGCCTAGGGCCCTCCTATTCTTCCTGCCTAAATGTCTGGCTGTTCCATGGGTGCTGGGGATCTAAGCTCAGATCCTCCTGCTTACACAGAAGGTACTTTATCCACTGAGACACCCCCCCCCATTAAATAACATTTACAATAAAAATGTATGCAAAACATACATAAAATGTCAGAACTGGAAATAAGATAGCCCACATTTTATACAGAATGGTATTCTTAGCACGCCAGACTCTCAAGTGAACGAATGCTCTTGCTCTTTTTTGTGTCTTTTTTTTTCTTTGCTTTTTTTGTCTTTTGTGAGTTTGCTCAGTTAGTATTCCTTCTTTCTTCACATTTTACTCTTTTCTGGAATTCCCGTGCATTCTCAAAACCTGCAAACATTCTAGGCTCAATCACCTTTAAAGCAAACACACAAGAGAGAGAATGGCCCTTTCTCAGCTGCCTTCATTTTCCTCAGGTTATCAATTGCCTCATTTCATCCTTTGGAAAAATAATTTCTCAAAAAAGTACTTCATGTTTAAATGGTGTTTTCTCGGTGAACAAGCTTGCTTTATCTTCCCAAGAGATCTCTTCCCCGTTGATTCTGTGATGCTGTATTTCTGCTATTTCTATTTGTACTTCCAAACACCTCTTCTCTGCCCTGTTGGCTCTCTTCTTTACTCTGCCTTTCCAGGAAACAGTCCTTTTAAGGAGGGAACTAATCCTCTTTCCTCCCCTACCCCGCATGGGTAACCCTACACTTCCCACACTTAAGTGCATTGTTACTCTTTCTCGTTCTGAATTCTCTCCGGAGCAACATAGTCCAGTACACCACACCTACTGACCGTCTTTCAGCCACTTCCTGGATTTCTCAGACGTGACATATCCTAGAGTAAATTATTTACATCTGCCCAGGACTTTTTAGTGATGCTGTATGACTCCTGGATGGCACAAGACTCCAACAAGGAAGCTTGGACTTACTTTTGAGTCTTCCATTTTCTCTATGGCCTCCACTGCTCTGAAGTTGTCATTTATTACGGACCCACAAAACCTTCAGCAAAGCCGTGTGTCTGGAAAGATATCCTGTCACAATCTGTTCAAGATCACATTTGTCCTTTTGGCTCTCATCTGCCTTTCTCTCCTCTCTTCTCTGTGCCTCCACTGTAGCCTGAGCACTTCCTGCAGACATTCGCATAGCTCTCCTGCCTTTACTCACTTCCTACTGACAGAACTTTATCTTGGAGAGCTTACCTAGCAGCCCTCCGTTCCACTCCTATTTTGTAGTTTTATCCTCTCGCTTTGGTTTCTAGCACTTATAGCACAACTAACATATGTTTGTCTACTTTTCCCATTTGTATTACTAAGTTTGTTTCTGTAAAGTGGATAACAGCCAGGCAGTGGTGGAGCACGCCTTTAATCCCAGCACTTGGGAGTCAGAGACAGGCAGATTTCTGAGTTCGAGGCCAGCCTGGTCTACAGAGTGAATTCCAGGACATCCAGGGCTATACAGAGAAACCCTGCCTCGAAAAACAACAACAACAACAACAACAAAACAAAGTGGGTAACAGAAACAAAGAGGAAGGACTTTTTTCACTTCATGGTTCATTAACTTTAGTCCATTGTGCCTAAGAGAGCTTGGTGGGGCAGGACATTGCACATCATGGTAGGCAGGAAGCAGAGGAAGAGGAATATGGGAAGGGGACTTCGAGGAGATAAAACCCGAAAGACAACCTGACAGTAGCTCACTCATTCTCATGAAGCCCTAGCTTTCTTCTTCATCACCTCATAGTGCCATCAGACTAAGAATCCATCAAAGGATCAAGCCATTCATTATGTCAGACCCTTCATGATCAAATCATCCACGGAAACAACTTTCTAGACTAATCCAGAGATGCATTTTAACAGTCTCCTAGGTGATTTTTCAAGTCAATTAAGTTGACAAAGATGATTAATCAAAGTAGTATTTGAATATACATTTCTTCAGTTAAAAAAAAGAGTTTTACCATTTATTTTATGTGTCTGAGTGTTTTCCTGTATGTATGTGCATGTATCATGTATGTATTTAGTTCCTAAAAAAGCCAGAAGAGGGTGTTGGAGTCTCTGAAACGGGAGCTACAGATGATTGTGAGCCTCTCTGTGGGTGCTGGGAACTTAATGCAGGTATTCCACAAAAGCAGCAAGTGCTTGTAACCAATGAGCAATCTCTGCAGCCTCTAAAATACACATTTATTTAGAACACAGACTATTCTGATAGCAAGCTCCTGGGGCCCTAGAACTGTAGATGTACAATACAAATTTGTTGAATGTGCAAATGATTAGTATCTATTTAACTTTGTTGGTGCTCTTTTGAGACAGTGTTCACTATACCCAAGTCTGCCTCCAGCATGTGTTCTGTGACTCAGCCTCACTAGTGATGGATTTACAAGTCTAGGTCTCTTTCTTTATATTTGATGTCTCATTTTGTTTCTCCATGTGTATAGTAAGTGAACATTTATTTACCCAGTTCCTATGATGAGGGCTGCAGAATGTGGGGTGCTGATAGTCTTACTGCCCATCTGTCATTACCACCAGCCTAAATTTTTGTAACTGTCTGCCACATGGTCTTGATTATGGTCAAGTTAACCTTTCTAACTCTTCTCTGTGCTCATGCCAGATTGAATTTCCAACTTGGCCCTTACTGATCCTCTCTGTGAAGCCCTCCTTAGTCCTTCCAGTAGCACCACTTGAACCTGGTGTCCCCACTTTACCTTCCTTGCACCACACTGCACCATGGTTATCGTGGCACATAGATCATGGCACCTTACTACACGCATTTGCACATCTGGATGCCCCGTAACTCACTGAGGACAGAGGTCTGTTATGTGCCCTGAGTCTGTTTTATCCTCATTGTTCAACATAGTGTGGGGCATTCATGAATGCCTAACAGACATTTAATGATTAAATAGTATATTGCTTAATTATCATTAATTATGTCAAGCTTAATGTATATATATACAGATCATACACAGTGTCCTACCTTTTAAAAAAGTTCTGTGCTGCAGCATGTCTTCAAGTCACAGGCAAAAGGCAAGCATTACTTCCTATCTCTAAGAGAGGGATGATTTGATTTGTATCTGTTTCCTAAGATTAGCTTATATCCAAAAGTGGTTGATAACATCAAGTCTGCTGTGAAGATTATTAAATTGAATGCTGAAGGATTAATCAAAAAAAAAAAAAAAAGTAGAAACATTCTCTGCTTTCAAGGATCAAACTAACTAAAAAACAATACCCACAGAAAATAGGATCATCATTGCTTTTGAATAATACTAAAATTAGGCCTATCTGATATTCATATAGCAAAAAGGAGATGTGCTTAAAGTGTGTCTGTGGCCAAACTGGAATTTACCATAGGACAATTCCTGTGGGATGGACATTCCTGTGGGATGGACATTCCTGTGGGAT
>JADRCH010000099.1:306409-409574 GCA_019843965.1 Rhynchomys soricoides | reverse complement strand
TCCCCTGGCTTGCCCAGCTACCCCATGGCTTGCCCATCTTCCCCTGGCTTGCCCAGCTAGCCTTTTTTTTTTAATAGAGCCCAGATCTACTTGCTCAGGGATAGTACCGCCAGAAGTGGGCTGGGCTCTCCCACATCAATCCTTAACTCAGGAAATGCCCCCACAGACATGCCCATAGACCAATTTGCTGCAGGCAATCCCTCAATTGAGTTCCTCTTTCTAGGTATATCTAGGATTTGGTCAGCTTGACAAAAACTATAGGTGTTTTTATTCTAAGAGGTCAAGGATCCAAAATAATTTAGGTCTCTTTGAATCACTTATCAATCATGCAACAAGCTTCCTTAATCTGATCTTTCAATTACCAAGGATCTGTTGGCATTCAGTTTCTTAGGCTCCTTGGCACAGGGAAATCGTATTGCCCGTGAGAGAGAATGAAATTGAAACAAAGCAAAAGTGTGTCCAACACCCAGTTCTGCCGCTGCCTTTCTGTGGCAGAAACCCCACAATAAAGGCTTATTGCTTCCGTTTCATTAAGTGACAGTCATAAACTGTAAACACTGTCCGGAGCAGAGAAAACAGGGTCTAGAACCAACTAAGAAAAACTGAAGATGAAGCTGGGATTGTGCACACAGCTTATGCTTTAGTAGTCTGTGGTCATGACAGCTTTGGCTCCACTGAAGGTGCCGGGTGTGGTGTTCTTTTCTCTGTAACGAACTGTATGATGTGGAATTTGCCTTCAAAAAAAAAAAAAAGTGCAGTGAGTGTTTAATCTCTCGGAGTGTGAGGAACCACATTCTGTTCAAGTGTGCTTCCGGCCCTTGTGCCCCTGCTTATTGGTGACAGTACTCCAAACACTTGTCTCAATTTTCAGATCAAAGCTGATAAAAAACAGACCTAGGGAGCCTTGAATTGCCTTCTGCATTTCTGCTCATCAGAAGAAAACACCTACAACCGCTTGAAAGAGCTACATTTTCTCTCTCTTTTTTTTCCAGATAACAAGTTCTGCTTCGCCTTTCTGCTTTGCTTATTTCTTACTCTGTCAATGTCATCTGTTTCCTGAAATGTATCTTTTAATTAATTATTCCTGCCTATAATGGTCTGCTGTGGTTTGCTGTCAAGACAAGAATTCATATCAGTGAAGTAGGATCTGCCACTAAGGGGAATATCTTAGCCTATTTCAACACAAAATTAACCTCATTTACCCAATAATAACCTCAATTGATTTTTCAGATAAATCTTCCATGGTTTGTGTTCTTTGAAGTTGCAGGCTACATGGTTTTTTCTACAAAGAGTAGAGATTCAGATGCATGAAAACACTGACTTATATACGAGCCGATTGAGAAAGCAGTTGGAGAGCATGCCAATGTTAGCGACCAAATCCAGCAGCATAAACCATTCCATTCATGCTTCCTGTATGGGAGATCCTCGAAGAACCTGATCCCCAAAAGCATGTTAAACGTGGGAAGTTTTACACACATTCTAATATTATCCATAACTATTAAAATACTGTAAGGGGCTATAAATGATATAGCAAAAACCTAGATAATGAAAACTAGTGAACATAGTATATCGGAACAAGCTAAATGATAAACCCAAACGTAAATCTCATGACTTTTATGGAAGCCCTTATAAAACAATGGCAGATTTTCAAAGTTAAAAGATTTACTAACTGAGAAGAACCAATCCTTCCTATGCTTTATAGAACTACAATTTAGTCCTTTTGGAAATAAATTGAGGTATGAGGATTTGCATATATTTCTACACTCTTTTCAGTGTAATCCTTCAGGAATACGTGTATTTTTTTTTTCCCCTAAGAAGTGGAAATGAAGGTCGCTCTTCTTTTATTTCAGGTACTAGGAACACAGTGACTGCGTGACTTTTTAGTTATCAGGATTGACTGCGTGACTTTTTAGTTATCAGGATTGACTGCGTGATGTTGAAAAGTCACTGGACTAGTAAGAAAGTATATTAGGTCTTCAGCATATTGGCATCATTAACTGGCTTTGTGACCTTGGGTTGGAGGATTAATGGGTTTCACTAATTTTCCTGAAGCACCTGGATATTGTGTAAGATGTCAGAGGTTGTTTTACCTAGAGCTGCTATGGTTGTGAAGCAATACCAAGACCACGGCAACTCTTATAAAGGACTACATTTTAATGGGGCTGGCCTACAGTTTAGACATTTAGTTCATTATCATTGTGACAGGAAGCATGGTGGCATGTAGGCAAACATGGTGTTGGAGAGGTAGCTGAGAGTTTTACATCTTGATCCACAGGCAGTAGAAAAAGAATGTCACACTGGGCAGGCTTGAGTGTCTACTACCTCAAAGCACAACTCTCTGGTGACACACCTCTTTCAACAAAGCCACACCAACAAGGCCACTCCTCTATTAATACCCTATGAGCTTATGGGGGCCATTTTCATTCAAAGCACCACAGAGGTCTGATGAATGTAGAAATATTTTCTTTAGTCAATTGTTTTGTCCTTGTTGGATTGAGAGTGTAATGGACAGTAATGGCAAGGAAGAGCTTGAGATGGAATAGTGAGAAATGGACAAAGTAGAGCTGGGGAAGAGGCTGGAGGAGAGACTTAGGAACCACAGGCCGTTCAGGTTTGCTGGCTGTATTCATCCTTTGATTCATCATTCACCATGATGATAATGGATTAAACCTCTGAAACCATAAGCCAGTCCAAATGAAATGTTTTTCTTTATAAGACTTGCCTCAGTCATGCTGTCTTTGCACAGCAATACAACCTGAACTAAGACACCTTCTGAGAGTGGGATGCCAATTATAAGATAATCTCCTGCTAGGCCAGACCTCAATACCATCACATAAGGAACCAACATTTCTAGCACATGAAATTTTGGGAGACATACTCAAAACAATTCTCAAGTACTCAAACCGCGGCACTTGACCATGTAGGTTGAAGACAAGGCTAGAGTCATAGGCAGGAACCAAACTATGCAATGTCTTATACTATATAATAAAGATCTGAGGTTTGATCATGTGTGTAGTGATTCTCAGTTTCTGTTATATAATAGAATTATTTGGGGAGCTTATTAAATCTCACATATCTGCCTTTGAGCAATGGCATCAGAATCCCAGTGGTGGGCTAGGACACTAAACTTTTGAGAATTTCCTCAGGTGCTTCTAATGAGCAGGATGTTAAAGAGCAACTGAGAATAAAGAAAGCCCTGACACCCAGTGTTAATAGAACATGTGTGTCTTAGAAAGACCATTTTGCTAGGAGTATAGAGAATGGACTAGGGTGATGTGAGCCTGGAGGGGGGGGTGACTAAGAGAGGTAGCCTCCCCCTCCTACCTATATGTCTGAAAAGAACTCTATGTGCCTTAGAAGAAAAACAGGAATACTTAAAGTAGTGATCTATACAGTTGCTTTAAAAAACAAAACAAAACCAAAAATACCCTAGATATTTATTTAAATGATGGTATCTTCCCACAAGAGAATTCTACATAACTGAAAAGAAATAAATTATCTATATGCAACCAAGATGGATCTTACAAATTGAAGGTTTTAAAAACTTTATTATTTATTTATTTATTTGGGGGGTGTATGCATGTGTGTGTGTGTTATTGTTGTTGCTGCTGCTGTTATTTGAGACAGGGTCTCACTCTGTAGCCCTGGCTGGCCGGTAACTCACTGTATAGGCCAGAATGGCCTTGAATTTACAGAAACCGGTAATTCTATGCCTCCTGAGTGCTGTGATTAAAGGTGTTTCCCCACCATGTCCAACTCATAAACTGAGTTATAAGAGTCAAAAATCCAAGTAATATAAGAGCTCTAAACTGAGAAAAAATAAACATACCGTAATCTACATAGTTTTTGAACACACCAAAGAATAGAAACACACAGTTCAGGTTAGCAGTTCCCAGTTGTTTAAGTTTGGAGGATGAGCTCATGGGGAAGGAAGACAGATTCAATGGTGTTGGTAGTGTTTTCCTTATTGTAGTTGAATAGTGATAGGGTTTATGTTTTGATTATGCCCTATAATGTGTATTTGGCAACTAGTCTGAAAAGACATTGTGCCAGGTATGGGAGGTGGAACAGTCGGAGGGTGAATCAGGAGGGGAATAAAATCTGGAGTGTAAAAATAAATAAATAACGAAGGGAAAAAGAAAAAGAAAAGACACTGTGCCACATTTTCTTTCTTTCTCTTTATTGCATTATTTTATTTATTTACATTCAAAAAATTGTTTCCTTTCCCGGTTTTCCCCTCCCCGAGTTTTTCACCCCCTCCCCCCACCTCTGAGAGAGTGCTCCCCCATCCGCCCACCCACCCCCATTTCACTGGCACCCACCCACCCGCCCCCACCTCACCCCAACCTGCTCACCCACCCCCACCTCACCCCAGCCAGCATCCCTCTTCCTAGAGGCATCAAATTTCCACAGGATTAAGCACATCCTCTCCCACTGAGGCCGGACAAGGCAATTTTCTGCTAGGGCCACAAACCAGCCCTTGTTTGCTTAGTCTCTGGGAGCTCTGAGGGGTCCGGGTTAGTTGACCCTGTTCTTCCTATGGAATCCCCTTTAACTCCTTCAGTCCTTCCTCTAACTCTTCCATATTGGTCCCCGACCTCAATCCAATGGTTAACTGTAAAGATCTGCCTTTGTCTCAGTCAGTTGCTGGTAGAGCCTCTCAGAGGACAACCATACTAGGCTCCTGTCAGCACACACAATATGTCCTCAGTAATAGTGTCAGGACGCGTGGAATCGATCCCAAGCTGGGCTTGTCACTGGCTTGCCTTGCTTTCAGTCTCTGCTCCATTTTTGTCCCTGCATTTCCTTTAGACAGGAACGATGTATGCCATGTTTTCTAGAGGTCCCTTATTATAATCATTGGGATTCAAAGAAGTGACACTGTGAGAGATCAAAGTTTAGGTCATAAGTAGCCTTTCATAGATAGAGTCCATGGTCTTCTGGAACACATACCCTGGGAGAAGCAAGTTTCCGTGTAAGGAATCCACCTATCTTATCCTTGAGATAAGATCAGGTTAGCCACATGGAGAGGTGATGTGGAAACACGGTGAGGTTTGCCAGATCCAGTGGAAGTACCAGGAGTAAGAGGAATGAGGTCACCATGGGTGACTCTGCAGGTGACTTCAGCAAAGCCACTCTCTGACCATAACTGTGTGAGAACCCTTGAGAGAGACCTGCCCATTGACCCTCAGAACCACGAGAAAGAGTAAGTATTGTTGCTTCAAACCACGAAGTGGAAGGTGATTTGTCATGCAAGAGGTAACCATAACATGGCAAGTCTACATACTGTCTTGCATGCAAATATTGCACTTATTTTTATAAAAATGAGATTCTGAATATACATTGTAATTAGACAATTCTGTCTTCAAACCATGATCCTGCCACCCCTGGGCTCTGTGGCTTTGGAGAAATTACTCAACTTCTCTAAGAATGCATTTTCCCATCTGAAAAATGAATGGGCCCTTCCGGTTCATAGGGAAGTTGAAAGGCTTAAGAAACAGATTCTATATACTCTTCATTCAGGAAGACTGTAAGGAGATTATAAGGACAGAGGACAATGTGCATCCTGTCTTTCTTCCTTTGGCTATAAAGACAGAGAAAAGGGATTTTCTAAATGAAAAGCATGGCTTATAGCTCAAGAGCTTCTGAGAATATGCACTGTGTACAAGTGAGTAAGGTCTGTTCATGCTCTGTGGGCTTATGAAGATGCACTGATTTCCCGTGTTGATTTCAGGTATAAAATGTATGGATTCAGGTTCCTCAGAAGCATATTTCCCAGTTTTAGCATTATCTTTCTGCTAGGTTTCTGTCTCCTGTGGAGCTCTCCATTTTGGGCCCTCTCATCTCCTATCAGAGGAGAGCAGAAAGATTCAGGAGTCATGCAGTCAATCCACTGATGGTGGACTAGTCTCTCTTAGAGGAGGAAGGAGACTCAATGTGATTTGTTTTCTTCTGTAGGGTAAATTGAAATCTGGAAAAAGAAGATAGAAGGGTGATTTTTAAGAAGCTGTCTTGTTTGAAAGATGGTTATACTCCAGGAAGGGTGAAATATGACCCTTGAGTGTCCCACAGATAGGCTCACAGTGCCAAATCTCTACTATGTGCCTTTCACATAATGAAAGGAGTTTTTACCCTTTCTAGTTCAGCTGGCTCCTCAAGCAACACGGTTGAGGGGGATTAACAAGACTTCAGCTAGGAGGTGTGCATTGTTCTGAAGAGCTTGCTGCTCCAGGAAGCCTGTGAACCACAAACATTAACAGTGACTTGGGCTGCAGGAACTAGAATGGGAACCTGGCCCAGCACAGCTGCAGACAGGCTGCAGCCTGTGCAGGGGACAGGCTCTCTACTGCAGAGCCTGAGGCTCACCAGGATCAGAGGACAAGGTCTGTCTGTTCTCCACACTAACCAGAACAGAACAGAATTCAGCAGGAGGTTTTTGAGTGTGGTAAGCTGCGGACATCCCTTTAAGCTCTTGTTCTATGGGCAGTTCATCCTTCTTTTCTCCGGGAAGAGAACAGAGCATCTTTCTTATCTTCTGAGAAATTAGTGTACTTTTGAAAACATTGGACTTGTGAGATATTTCTTGAACATTCATAAATGTCTTTGCTTTTCTAAAGCAAAATTCGACTGCAGTTAAAGTTTAGAATCACCACAGAGCTGCTGAAGAAGTTCACATAATTGACAAAGTTGGGGAAGCCATTTCTTTCCTAGTAAGTTTCACTACTTTTAGTAAGCAGTGGTGGTTCATAAAAATAATCCTAAATGTCAGAAGGTAGAGTAAAATCAGCAGTTCGAACTTCTGAGTTGAGATTTGGTGCTGTATCAGTCAGCTTGTCCTTACTATGTTGAAAAGTTGAGTCATGAAAAAGAATGAACTTACTTGGCTCACAGTAAGGAGTCTGGGAGTCTAATCAGTCTGGTGCAGGTTTTTAGAATTCTCTTGTTGCTTGCACTGCATTATGGTAATGATAACACCTGTCTTTGTCTCTGTGTAGTCTCTTTCTATTTCTTTAGAAAACCACAAGAATTCAGTCCTGAATTTAGACTGCACCCTAAAGATATAATCTAATCCGATCACCTATTGAAGGTCCTACCTCTAAACACTAACACTAAAGTCAAATTAAGTTCTCACCTTCTAAATACCATTAATAGAAGTAATATTTGCAGGTATCAGAATATTTTATACAGCAGCATACAGGTAGAGGCCAGTAGGAGCACATCAGCACATGAATGGTAGGGAGCCACACATAGCTGTACATAGGCTGTCATAAGTACACATGCAGTTTAAGAGACTGGAGGCTGCATAACTGTAGGCATGCAGGCAAACACAATGTCAGGCTGGCAAAGTCTGAGGTATGGCAGAGGCACTAGTTTCTGACCCAAAGACCATATTTATACAGAATCACACAAAGTGGCAAAATATTACCAGTAATATTTATATAACAGATTGCATCCCTGCTTATTTTGTGGTTCCTTAGACATCCAGTGTCAGCCATTTTGTGATAACTTACAGTCCCTGAGATGCCCAGTGCTAGCCAGTTTGGCCGCATTGGGTATCTGTAACAGTTCCATGCTGTCTAAACATAAACTGGCCTGTACTGCCTTCTCTTCCCTTTAGTATCCTTTACCTAGCAAGGTCTTGCATTGTTCCAGAATATATACTAGAAAGACTCTATTACTTTACTTTTATTAGTGAGAAATATACATAAATTCACATTTCTAACTCACTAGACTCCCTTAATATATTACACTGTGGCAAAACTCTCTGAAACAATTTCACTTACAAAAAAAAAATGTGCAGATATAGGGCATAGATATTTCTGCTGAAATATCTGAAATCAGTTTACTGATCTTATATGTTCAAGGATGTATTTCTACAATACAGATGTCAAAATTAGGTTCTTAAATGTGATATTTTAACTTCCCTCTAGTCCATAGAGCTCATTCAAGGTTCACCAGTTGCCTTCATGGTATACTTTGTAGAAAATAAGGACCTGTTTAAAAAAACAAGTGTTATTTTATGGTTTCTTCCAGTTCAAGACATTTCCTCTGTTTCCCTTTGACTTCTGTGACCTCCGTACTTTTAAATATTAAGCTGACTTCTTCATGATCAGATGATCAATGTGATGCATTTTGGAGAAATACCACTTTAAAATTCTGGGATATCATTGTATTCTTTCTAAAGTTACATTAACATGTGACTTTAATTAGTCTGATTAACTGATAGCATTAATTAGGTCACCTGATTAAAGTGCTATCTGTTCATCTCTGTAGCTATATTATCTTTTTAATTAAAAAATGTTTTTGCAGGATATTGTAAGCATCATAAGTATCCCATTTCATGAAGGCATGACTTTCAATTTGTTTGTTTTGTGCACCCACGGATCCCTGTTTTGTTCAATGGTTTATAGGCTATTGTATTCACTTTGTTACTCAAAGTGCCCCAGGTTTGAAGCTGGTTTCTGTGTCTTTTGACATGTCTGTACAGCCCTTTTAAGAGTTCCTCAGTTCTCAGCATGGGATGACACAGGAACACCGAGGCCTCTCTATGGATCCTCACTGTTTAAGTCAAAAATAGCATGTGAAGTCAGCTTTGGCTTCTAGACACACTTGTTACTGCTATGTCACTGCTTCCTGGCCTTCTCAGCACCTTCAAGATATTTTAAGAAAAGTATCTATTTGTCATGATGATAGCAAGTAGCTTTATTTAGTTTGAGGTTTTTCTTTGGACTCTTCATGTTTGTTTTTGTTATGCAAAAGAATTAATCAAGTTATAATCAATTTACCAACTTTTTAGCTTCTTAGACTTATATATTAGCCAGTTTACTCTTCAGAGTTGAGAATATTTTTCTATACTTTCTACTATTTTTATAATTTTTTAAAAATTTTGAAATACATACACTTGCATGCCCATGGGAAGTTTTTACATCATTTGGAGAGCAAGCTCAGAGCCACAGGCAGACCAACTGTTTGAAGCCCTCTTAAGCCCTGATTGTTTAAAAGTGTAAGTATTTTGTGACCAGTTCTAAGTCATCCTTATCCCACAGTGGCTGATGATTTCTGTAGGAGACTTTAGAAAGCCTTTGTTACCCAGTATTCACCACACAAGCAATTGATTCAGAGCTTTAGGGATCTGAGTAAGGATCCTTTTAAGGCTTTACAGGTATTCTGATGAACTGCGAAGGCTAAAAACCATTTATCTAGTCATATATTCTCACAGCTGTATATGATTCATATGATTTATATGATTCAACCACTGGAACAGCTTCCTCTGGCCTAAGAAATTACTTTTTTGACATTCTTTTAAAAGTTACTTTAAAATGTAACATCTTGAATCTCTTTATTTTGAAAAATTTTTAATGTGTGTGTGCATATATGTGTGGGTGGACACAGGTCAAGGAGCACATGTAGAAGACACAGGTAGGAGTCAGTTCTCTCCTTCCAATGGGTGGGACTCAGAGCCCTAACTCAGGTAATATGATAGGAGGAACTTTTACCCCCTGAATCTTTCTGCTAGCCCAAGTTTTCAGTAATTTACTACTAGTGATTTTTATCAGACTTTAAGTGAAGGCACAAATGTGAACATTTTGATGTGTAGAAATTATATATGCATCATGCTTACTATATATCGAAAGCACCAGCAACTCAGACAAAGGTTACTTTTATGTTACTGGGACCAATTACCTGACAGAAGGAACTTAAGTAATGAGAAGTGTATTTAGGCTCATAATTGAAGGCACAGACAACGGTGCTGGTGTGATGGTTTGAATAAGGAATGCTTTTAGTTGTCTCTCAGATATTGGAATACTAGGTCCCTAGGTGATGGTGCTGTTTTGTTTTGGAGGTTTAGGAAGTATGGGCCTTTGTTGGGAAAGCATGGAGGGGAGCTTTGAGAGTTCAAAGACAAGCTATTTCAAGTTTGCTCCCTCTGCTTCCTGCTTGATATTTGAGATGTAAGTGCTCAGCTTCCAACTCCAGGCACCAAGCCCCTCCTCTGCCATCATGAATGCTAGTCTTCCTGGAACACAAGCCCAGATCAACTCTTTCTTCTATGAATTGCTTCAATCATGATGTTTTATCACAGCAATAGAATAGTAGCTAATATAGCCATCAAGACTCATTGGTGGGACTTGCTCTTGTCTGCGGTGATGGAAGAGTAAGACTGCTTGCTCACATCTTGTAGAATTAGGAAGCAGAGTGCTAGACCAAAGCAGAATGACCTGTAGCCTCAGGCTCATCCCTACAGCCCTACACTGAATAACGAGGGTCCATGTCCAAAAGTTCCAATACTTTCTTAAATAGCACCATCAGGTGGGGACCAAGAGTTCAGACATATGAGCCAGTGAGGGCAATTATAGTCACACTGGAAGACGCTTTGTCACAAAAACAATCTAAAGAGGAATGTCATGGTAGATCTGAAGTTTAGAGCAATGATTAAACCAGTGTCTTACTATCTAAACAATAATAGACAAGCTATCTAAGTTCCTAGTGTCTCATTTATATGAATAAGAAAAAATTTATTCAGAAAACGAGGCTGATGCTAATACCTACTTTGTAAAATTTTTATGAGAAGCAGACATATAACACTTCCAACAACTTCCTCCATATGAGACAAGTTGTATATTGGCTTAAATTAGCTTCTGAGTGGCCCGTCTATAATATTAAGAATATTATTTAATGTTAATTTTAGAATAAAATTCTGTGCTGAGACAAGTATTTTTGTAATGAGTATGCATTTCTTGAGTTCCAAGGAAAGTCCAGCTAAAGAAAAGTATAATTAAAATACTTTAACTTTCAATAAGTTGCAGAGAAATTGTTGGCGTTGCATTGAGGTGACAAATGGGTCCAAAGGGATAAATTTTCTATGGTTATTTATTTCACTAAATTTTCAATGCTGTTTTGCATCTGCATCATCATTTGTGAATATCATACACTCTGGGGAAAAAAAGTGACGTTAGGATAAGAGGTGGTCATGGATACTACTACTTAACATGGAAATTTATTATGATGATGCTTAAGTTAATATGTATGTACATATTTCTCATCTTACCTGATGCATAAGAGGCAACCGACCTTGTGACAGTTTGAAATAATAGATGAAGCATCTCTGAAATAGGTTCAGAATTATGTAGCCCGAGGCATGCACAATTTCCTGTCGTGTCAAGTAAAATGAATATGAAGTGCATCTTTAATAAGGGGAAACAAAAACTGATAGCCCTTGCAAAGAAGGATTTCTCTCTCTCTCTCTCTCTCTCTCTCTCTCTCATACACACACACAGAGAGAGAGAGAGGGAAATCACACACACACACACACACACAGAGAGAGAGAGAGAGAGAGAGAGAGAGAGAGAGATCTATCAACACAGTTCTTTTATTTAACGAAAATTGATGGTCTAAGCAAACTGTATTTATATAGCCATCAATTCTCTTTATAAAGATCTTCCGCCAGGAAACTTTTGCACCTGTTAATCAGTTCCAAGACACAGTAAGTTGAGGGAGCCTCTACCGATGCCTAAATCAGGCCATAGCTTCAGTAAGTAGAGGGAATACCAAACCTGTTTGCCTTCAGTCAATACATTTTTATTAAGCATCCAGAATGGGCTTGTTTTGTACAAGAGACTCAGGCAACTGGAAGCTTGTATACTCTAATAAATAAGGAATACAAAAGTATTGAGGGAAATGAACTTTTCAAAATCAAACCAAAGAGAAATGCATATTTTAAGTGATAATCATCAAGGCATATTTTGTAAGATACGGTATAAGTTGGGTCTTAAACGTGTTTGTGCAGATGCAGGAAAGACAGAATAAGGGGACACTTGGGAAGAACTGTGCTTTAAATACAGTGGTGCAAATAAGAAAGCAAGCAAGAAATAGGGACTATATAACTTACAATTCACCTTTGAGCCACTAAAAACAAAGGCCTTACTCTCCATTAGTCTAAGGATGGCCAACTGCTTCTGCTGTTCCCTCCAGGTTGTTGGAGCTTCTTATCAGTCAGGCTGCAGTTAGCTGTGAGGTTGTCTGGGCTAGATTGAAATAACTCACACATTAGGCATAATGGATGGTGGTTGGCTGGCTACTGGAATACCGTGGATCACCTCCACAGGGTCTTATCTTTCTATGGGATAATCTATGTTTGTTTTAACACATGGAATATGAGAGAGTGATACAATCATGCCAAGGTCTGATGTTGAGACTTGAACCTGGTACATTCCGATTTACTACTACATTCTGTTGATCAAAGACTATTTCCTGACAGCCAAGATTAGAGAGGCTAGTGGACAGTTAAAGTTCACTGCTTAAAGCTGCAAAGTCACAGTGTCACAGTGTGGACACCAGGATGGTGATCATCCTTGGGGGTGGGGAGGGAGAGGTGCTGTTTCTGCAATTCTTCACATGAGATGGTTCACTGAAGTGCAGAGGATGTGAGCAAAAAAAAATAAAAATAAAAATCTGTAAGGTCAATTTTCCAAGTGCACACTTTCATATTTGAGAAGTTCTAGACAAGACTCATATTAAGGAAATAGAGAGCTGCATTAATCATCCACATATAAAAAGAGAGGGCCACGACAAGGATGCAGAAGTATTGCAAAGACTTTTGTTTGTTTTCTTAAACATAACTACCAAATAACAAAGCCCTGTCCTCTGTGGATATTTTTGCACTGGTCTTGCCCCCCTGCTCTATGATTTCAAGCTGTCTTTTGCTGTTCATATCTCTGGGCTCCAGCCTGTCGTTGGCCTTTGGCAGATCATGACCTTACAATATTCTGCTGACTCCCAAACAGTGCTGTAGCCAGCAGATCTGCTGGTGTGAGCACTTTGGGTGCACATTCATCAGCTTTCAACTGTTCGACAACTGAAAGATTTTTTAAAAAATGATATCTGTACTTCCTAGAACTCAAAGAGTTTCCCTAAGACTTAAAAGAAATTCTAATCTTGGTTTGCCATATCCTGTTTGCTACTTTTTGTGATTACTTAAAAAAAGTGGACTAACTAGGCATCATTCTCTCACTGATGGGAAGTCTCCCAACATAATGTCCCCAACTTTGACCCACCAAGAATCTCTAGGAATCCAACCTGAATTCACAAGTAATACATGATGATGTTATTACATCTTCTGGAAACTGCAGAAATCATATTAGATTTTTTTTTTTAAAAAGGTAAGCGTATTTATACATCCTAAGATTTATGTGGCAACCCACTCTCGCAAGGATTAGACAAAATAAAATGCCATAAAGACTTAACAATATTTTGTTTCTCGTAGAAACTTAAAATAAAAAACATAACTGAGTTAAGATTTGAAGAAATATTAAGAAGTCACTCGGAGAATGCTTGTCTTAGAAGAGAAAAATCATTTAGAACCAAGTAAAGATTTCAGATACCCATCATACTTCCCAATTGATTAAAAAATTTATTGCTTTAATAACCCAAAGTTCAATGGCTATTACCAATCCCTGTGCTCTTCTCAACACCCACACTATTTGGTTCTAATGATTTTGCTTTTTCAGAGACTTATAAACCTTATATGCAAAGATTTAATTGGCTGCTCTGAAGGAAGGAAGAGATGGTGAAAATGCCCAGCGTACTTGAGTAAAGCAAAGCATTTATCTATCTCTGTCTGTTGAGAGGCTTGAAGATTAATAATTTGGAATGGCTCATTTTAAAGCCACACTGCATTTTAAAAAAAGACACATGCTTCCTGCAGATAGGATTTTCAGACTGCCTGGGATTTATTATAATTTTATGAGAGAAAAAGCTTAATAGTTTAGTGATCAAATACATAATAAAATAATTTTAGAAAACTCAAGTATTTATAATTTTTCTAATTGTTCCTTGTAAATTTCCCATTCTCCTCTTGCACAGTTATATCAGAACTTGGAATCTTAAATTGCAGCTTGCACTCATTTTACAACAGGACGAAGAGTGTTTTATTTCTCTGGGAATTATTATTTCCGGAGGCAATAAGAATAAGCCCCTGTGATACAGTCTGCATTTTTGGAGTTGTTTTCTGTGTGTTTTGTTGTCAGCTTAGCAGAATTAATTAGATTAATTCCACACATCCTCCAGCATATTATTAGATAATAATTTAGTATTCAGAGGTAGTCGTTTTAGGTAGAATTATAAACTAATTTTTAAAGAAAGTGATCCCATCTGGAGTCACTTCCTTCAATACTTGGTCTTCATCAGACAACCTAAAATCTATTAATGTTTCCATTATGTTTATAGGCATCTATTAAAAAAATAGTTATGTATATTCTTAGTAAAGTACTACTTGATTTTGAACATTATTTTCCCATCAATTTCTTTATCTGCCTTTTAAATAAACCCACATACTGGTACACTTCTGCTACCATCCCTAAATAGAACTAAAAAAGTGGTTTAAAGAAAGCATGTTGCCGGGCAGTGCAGGCACTTTAATCCCAGCACTCGGGAGGCAGAGACAGGCGGATTTCTGAGTTTGAGGCCAGCCTGGTCTACAGAGTGAGTTCCAGGACAGCCACAGCTACACAGAGAAACCCTGTCTCGAAAAACCAAAAAAAAAAAAAGAAAGAAAGCATGTAACCACATCAACCCCCAGCTCTAAATGCATGCCTGGACACTCAGTTGTGCATGCTTTTATTAACTTGTAAAGATTAGTTTTCAAAATAATTTAAAAAGATCTACATATATGCAATTTAACTAGTAGATATGCTAATATACAAAAGTTCACTGCCTTACTTCTCTGCATCTGTGTGTGTGTGTGTATTGCGTGTGTGTATTGCGTGTGTGTACACAGTCTTTTCTTATGTGTGAAGGTCAAAGGTTGACAATGGGTGTCTTCTATTGTTTCTTAACATTTTATTTATCCATTCTTATGTTAAGGAACATCTAATTTGTTTAGTTTTTAGCTATTGTGAATACTGGCTGAGCAAGTGCCCTTGTGATAGGATTGAGCATCCTTTGGGTATATGCCCAAGAGCAGTTGTGATTGTTTATAAGGTGTGGCCCTGTTGAAAGAGGTGTGTTCTATATGGAAGACTTTGCTGCTGAAAGTGATTTGAATTGTGCTGACCTGACCCAAGAGGTTTCAGTGAATTTCCATATGTGGCCACAGACTATTTCTGTGGTATTTTGGTTAAGAATGTGGCTACTTTTTGCCTTGTCTGCCTGAGGCTACGGTGAAGAGACACAGATTGATTGCCTTGACAAAGGAAGCCTCAGAAACACCCATCATAGACTCTGTTCTCTGGTTAAGTCTCATGAACAGCGTTTTAAACAAGCATAGCAAGCTGAGAAAGAAAAATATAAAATTTACTGTGTAAGTATTAAAAGGGTACCAGGAAGTGAAATAGAGCTGAATCCTGTGTTCAAGGATATTAAATTGAATTAAGGAAGTAGTGACCTTGGAGCCAGATCCCATCCAGCTAAATTTAGGTCCTGGCATGGCAGTACAAGCCTTTAATCCCAGAAGATACAGCCAAGCAGATCTGAGTTCAAGGCCAGCCTAGAACAGAGCAAGTTCTAGGTGAAGAATAACTTAAATCCAGGCTCTCTGGACCATACCTTAAATCCCAGTATTTAGGAGACAGGCATGCAGATCTCTGAGTTCAAAGTCAGTCTGCGGAGTAAGTTCCAGGACAGTCAAGTGTAGGCAGTGAAGGAGTTGGAAGACTGAAGGCTGGTGATAATGTAATAGAATAAGGGGACCATGTTTCAGCTCCTGCAAACAGCAGAACTTGGCAGCTTTGGCCACATGGCTCTGGATTTGGAGTCCAGAATAGAAGTGACTACTAGGACAATTGATGCTGGTTAGGTGGAGCTAAAAAGTTAATGGTGGTTAAGAAGAGACCAGCATCACTGAGGTGAAATATTCTGGGAATTGTTTTCTGAGAGCACAAAGACGCTATGTTCCAGAGATAACCAAGGTTGTACCTCAGGCTGAAGCTATATTTGGTAATGTGTAAGAGTCACCCAGGTGGTACTGGTTTTGAAGGCATGAAGGGGTCATTAAGAGCAGCTGAGGCTTGGCACTGTGAGATGCCATGGAAAGCCATTGTTGCAGATGCAGCCTTGGTTTTAGTTGATGGCCCAGAGCTGAAGGGGTCATTCAAAGGAGGTGAGGTTTGGCACCATGAAGAGAGCTTATGAGAGGCTATTGGTGAAGTCTGGTTGCAGTGTAAGACCCCAACATATTAGATATGCCAGTACCATGGGATGATTACCAAGAACAGCAGCAGCAGTGGAGTAGAGTCAACCATAGCCTGGAGTGCTACAGAGTGCAAAGCTAGAGAAGTGATACCAGCCCTTTGGAGGAGCCCAGAAGATCATGTGTGGATCTCAGACATTGAAACAAGAAGCTGTAACTGTGAGGTTGCTCTGAAGACCCCAAGATGTTGGAGATGTCAGGGCCGTGGGCTCTCTGCTGAGGAAAGCTGCTAACAGGGAGTGAAACCAGCCTAGGAAAAAGATGTTTGTTGCAGTCAACAAAGATGAAGAAGGAGTTGGAGATCTGAAGACTACTTTGACATCAGCCATGGAGATACAGAATTTTGAGTTTGCCCAGCTGTTTTCCTCTCTTGCTTTGAGAATTACAGTTAAGTAATTGGATGAATCTCAGAAAAGACTTTGAACTTTGGACTTTTAACATTGTTGATACTGCTATAGACTATGGATTCTTTGGAAGTTGGACCAAATGTATTTTGCATTATGCTATGTTTAGGTATGGCCCCCATCCATTCATATGTTTGGACAAACCTATGGGGTCAGGGAGCAGAAAGTAATGGTTTGTATATGCTCAGCCTAGGGAGTGACACTATTGGAAGGTGTGGCCCTGTTGGAGTAGGTGTGTCATTGTGGGTGTGGGCTTTAAGACACTCATCCTAGCTTCCTGGAAGCCAATATTCTGCTAGCAGGCTACAGATGAAGATGTAGAACTTTCAGTTCCTCCTGCACCATGCCTGCCATGTTCCCACCTTGATGTTAATGGACTGAACCTCTGAACCTGTAAGCCAACCCCAATTAAACATTGTCCTTATAAGAGTTGCTTTGGTTATGATGTCATTTTACAGAAGTAAAACCCTAAGACAGTGGTACAGTTGAGTCTTGAGATAGATCAATTCACAACTTTTTGAGGCATGGCCATATAGATTTTCATAGTGGCTGTACAAGTTTGCATTCCCACTAGAAAGGGAGGAATGTTCCCCATGCTCCACATCCTTAGCAGCACAAGATGTCATTTGTGTTATTGTTCTTAGCCATTCTGACAGGTATAAGATAGATTCTCAAAATAGTTTTGATTTGCATTTCCCTGATGACTAAGGACATTGAACGTTATATATGGATATACAGGCACATCCACACTGTTTGTCTTATTTTACATTATTTTTACATTCTTGCTAACAGTATAGAAGAGGTCACAATTTTTCCATATCTGTCCTGGTTAAGTTTTCGTCAACTTGACACAAGCTAGTGTTATCTGAAAAGAGGGATGAATTGGGAAATTGCATTTTAAGACTGGCCTGTGGCCAAGCCTGTGGAGCATTGAAAACAAGACAAAACAAAACAAAACAAAACAAACCTAATGATCATTGTGGAAGGGTTCAATCCATTTGTGGGTGGTGCCATCCCTGGGCAGGTGGTCCTGGATGCTATAAGATCTCAGACTGAGAAAGCCATGGGAGCAAGCAGTGCCCTTCCATGGCCTTTGCATCAGTTCTTGTCTCCAGATCCCTGCCCTGATTGAGTTCCTGTGCTAATTTCCCTCAGTAATGGACTGTTAGCCAAAGGTATAAGATGAAGTGAACCTTTTCTTGTCCAAGTTGCATTTGGTCATGGTGTTTTAGCCCAGCAATAGAAACCATAAGTAAGACAACTTCCAGTGGACACTGTTCTATGGAATTTCAATCTGAGGTCAGAGGTAGGGTAGGCATCACACTTTCTGACTTCAAATATGTTACAAAGCCACATTTTAATTTTTTATTTAAAATACATTTCAAAGCTTATCTTTGTATTTTTGAGCCTTTAGTCAAATAGTCTCTGGTAGTTTAAGCTGTGTCTCTCATAGGCTCATGTATTTGAATACTTGGTCCCTACCTGGTGGAACTGTTTGGGGAGATTAGAAGATGTGACCTTGCTGGTACAAGTGTGTACTAGGCACAGACCTACTTCCTATTTACTCTCTGCTTCGTGCTTGTGGTTGGAGATGAAATCTCTCAGCTTTCTGCTCCTGTTGCCATGTCCATGTCTACCATTTTCTGCCAAGCCTTCTCACCATAAAGGACTCTTTAAAAAAAAAAAAATATATATATATATATTTACAATATATATATGTATTATATATAGTATTAAAAACATATATAAAAAACATATAAAAAGTATATAAAAACATATATATGTTTACTATATATATGTATTATATATAGTATGTATATACATATTGTATATGTATATATATTGTGTATATATATATATATTGTGTGTGTATATATATATATATATATATATATATATATATATATATGTTGTCTTCAGACACACCAGAAAAGAGCATCATACAGATGGTTATGAGCCACCATGTGGTTGCTGGGAATTGAACTCAGGACCTCTGGAATAGCAGCCAGTGCTTTTAACCACTGAGCCATCTCTCCAGCCCCATAATGGAATATTATCCCTACAAAACTATAAGCAAAACTAGAGTCTTTCTTTTATAACTAAATTTGGTCATAATGTTTTAGTGCAAAAACGTAACAAAAACAATCCAGAAATAAATCCATAATACGTGATCAAATGACTTTTAACAAGAGTGCCACATAGACAAAATTTTTCTCTCCAGAAATTGTGTGGATAAACAGATCATTAACTTGTTTTGTATTATATATGGCAGTCAATTGCTATAGGTTAATAATATGAAAACAAGGCATTAAACCATGGAAGTCTGAAAGAACACACACAGAAAGTCTTGACATTGAGTTTGATGATGAGTTAATGAAGGCTCTCAATTAAATGTTTATGTACCCTAAATTTATATGTCAAAACATACTACTCTGGTGTAAGTGTGATTTTTGTGTATTTGGATGTGAAACTTTTTGGAGATAATTAGATCATAAGATTAGTACTCTTATAATAGAAAGTCCCCAAAAGATCTATCACCACCGTTGGCCATGAGTGATTTTTTTTTTTTTAACGTGGAATAAAGTTACAGAAGAAAATAGTTGTCTTAGTCAGAGTTTCTATTCCTGCACAAAACATCATGATCATGAAGCAAGTTGGAAGATAAAGGGATTATTCAGCTTACTCTTCCACATTGATGTTCACACACACACACACACACACACACACACACACACACACTAGCCAGTACAATGGTCATCCTAGCAATAGGGTCTTCAGAGACACCAGACAGGTCAGACCTCCATCTAGGACTTTCCAGTCTCCAGAATTATGGGAAATAACTTTCTGTCATTCTAAGTCACTCAGCCTACAATATTTTCTACAGCACTCTCAATAGATTGTGTTGGTTGGTATTTGTCAACTTGACACAGATTTAGACATATCTGGATTGAAGAATCTCAGTTGAGAATGTCTCTAGCAGGTTGCCTGCAAGCAAATCTACCAGACTTTTTTTTTTTTTTTAATATTAATGTTTGACCTAGGAGAGCCCAGCTCAGCATGGATGATGCCATCGATAATCAGGTAGTTGTGGGTGGTATAGAAAAGAAGGCTGAGCAAGCCAATATGCATGCCTTCTCCAAGGATTCTGCTTCAGTTTCTGGCTCCAGTTTCCCCCCTGACTTCCTTTGATGATGTAGAAATGGAAGCAGAAATGAACCCTTTTGTTCCCCAAGTTGCTTTTGGTCATGGTGTTTGTTTTATCACAGCAATAGAAACTAAATAAGACACAGACTTAGGCAATAAATACAACATCCAAAATATAAGTAACAAAATGCAAAGAAGCAAGTAGAACTGTATCAAACTAAAAGCTTCTACCTAGCTAGCAGAGTAAATTAAAAACAAGAACATAATAATAATAATAATAATAATAATAATAATAATAATAATAATAATAATAAACATAGAATGGGAAGCATATTGACAAACCATGTATCAGATAAGTGATTAATCTCTAAAATACCTAGGGAATTCCTACAATTTGACAGGAAAGTTAATAACCAGATTGAAAATAAACTAGGCAGCGATGCCAGTGGTTATGTGGTTATAGGAGAGCTGGCTCTGCTCCTCCTTGGTTACAGCACAGTTCTTTACAGTTGATGACTTCTGGTGGGGATGGAGGTGGAGAAAACTCACCTTCTCTTGCAGGGCTCACCACTGGGAATGTGACTATGCTCCCTAGAGCATATGAACAACACAAAATGGCTTGTTTTTCTTTCTTTCCTTCTTTTTTTATTTTTTGAGGTGAGGGAGATCACAGGGGAAGGGGGCAGATGTGGGAGCATGGGAAGGTGAGCACAATCGGAGTGCATGATGTGAGATTCCCAAATAATCAATAAAGAGATGAACTATGTACTTAAATAGATCTTTCTATAGAGGACTAATGTTTAGAAAGTTTGGGAAGAAGTTCTGCATTAGTAGTCATCAAGTGAACACTAATGAGAAGTACAATGGACCCACATACTTTGTATTATGCTACACTGATAACAATATGCTAACACGGGATCTCTGTTGGTTTTAATTCATTAATTTGGGTGGAATGTGAGATATTTTGTTTAATATAAATTGGAAGTTATCTTTGGCATCTGGAGACTAAAGTACATCCTAATGAGTATATTCGCCAATTTACCTTCTACTATTGGTGCTCAGTTGGTATCCATATCTACATAAAAGCGGAAACTGTCACTTCTCTATTCCACTTATTCTTGCAGCGTTTCAAGTATCAAAATTGATTTTCTTAAAATGCTAATTTGTAAAACAGCAGAGATAAGATTCAAGGATGCTTGCTTAGAGGAGGTTTATTTATTAGGGAAAAGACTTATCCTTTGAAAATTATTATCATAATTATCAGTAAGAACCCAATTCTATGTTTATTATTAAGGCAAAGTCTCCATTAGGCTAACACAAGATGACTGTTGATTGCAGTGGGATATCTGACTGAGCAGGCTATGTATTCAGCTTCAAAATGTCAGTCAGGGAATCAACAGGGCAGAGGCTATTCTGTGGCATGATTCAGTGATTATGTATATATTTATTTTCAGAATTGTAAAAGACTTCCTCTTGACATCTTCCGTCTTCCTTGTGCAGGTAATTGTTCTGAATAACTTAGAAGTAATATTTAGTACTTGAAGGTCACTTATGTGGAAATGGCTTAGATGTCCAAGGAGCTACATCAACGCAATGAATGTGTTGAGAGTCATTGACTCACATACTCTCTGAGTTAAAGTTGTTTGTTCTCAATCCACACTGATGAGGAATTCTACCCCACAGTCACTTTGCCATAATAGTTTTCCATCTCACACCAGGAAAATTGGAGACCTGCAATGACAGCCCACTCCAACCTGTTTATTGACATCCTATCTTCATTTGTAGAGCTTGACTCTGTGCCTTCAGGCCATGTAAAAGCTTTGAAAGTAAATAATCAGAGTGCTATTTAGTTTAAATCACGAAAAACCATTAAATCTTTCAATACAATAAACACTTGACTTTTAAAAGCTTTATTCCCAAATGCATGATATGCTCAAGACACAAACATTTTGCCATAGAACATAATTTCTCCCCTAAAATGTATTAAGTCCCCAAGTAGGAAATTATAGCCACCTACCACTGTTTCCATGTGCTTGGCACTTATCCCTAAGATCTTTGTAGAACATTCTGCAATAGTTCTAACTCACCCTTTATTTCATTCCTTTACTCAATCTACAAACATTTTTGGAGACCTATTATATGATAGGTAATTTTAAGTTCTGGGCACTTTATAGAAGAGAATGTATTTAATCCCTGGCTTTAGTTGCTATGAGTCTAGAGAGGAATCATCCAGTAGACAAAGAAAGAAAGGGAAATTGAACCAAGTGCAAATGAGTGACAGGTGATATGTTGTTGAGGATGAGCTTTTTGAAAAAGTTGTATCTAAGCTGAGACTTGACTGAGTTGGTCAATTAAAAAGACAGGGGGCACATACCATGTTCATTCTTTTGTGACTACATTACCTCGCTCAGGATGATATTTTCAAGTTCCATCCATTTGCCTGCGAATTTCATGAAGTCATTGTTTTTAATAGCTGAGTAGTATTCCACTGTGTAAATGTACCACATTTTCTGTATCCATTCCTCTGTTGAGGGATATCTGGGTTGTTTCCAGTTTCTGGATATTTATAAATATGGCTGCTATGAACATAGTGGACCATGTGTGTTTATTACATGTTGGAGCATCTTCTGACTGGATCACCAACCAAAGAATACACATGGAGGGACCCATGGTGCTGGCCACATATGAGGCAGAGGAGGGTCTTGTTAGCCATCAAGGGGAGCAGAGGCCCTTGGACCTGAGGGTGTTAGATCCCCCAGTATAGGAGAATGCCAAGGAGGGAAGCCGAGAGTGGGTGGGTGGGTGGTTGGGGGAATACCCCCATAGGGGAAAGGGGAGGTGGAATAGGGAGGTTCCAAAGGAGAGATCTGGAAAGGGGGAAACATTTGAAATGTAAATAAAAATAAATTTAATAATAAAAAAAAGAGAGGGAAAAATAGTTCCAGTGGGACAAAATGCACATAGCCACAGATTACATGAAGTCCTTGAGTACAAAAAAAAAAAAAATCATGAAATACTGACAATTGAGTTTAGTCAGATAGGTCTAGAGCATATCAGGGATTTGGAGGCCATTGTTAGGAGACTGGGATTATTCTTAGAGAGTAGGAAGCCATGCTGCAGTGAAGCCAGGGTAGACCCAGGATGTGGGCTTATTGATTGTGTAGTTGTAGACTGACTCTCTGAGATGCTGGTGGACTTCTCAGGGGGACCACTAAAGACTAGCTGAGATCTGCAAATCTGAGCTCAGAGGGCAGGCTCAGGGTGGAAATAAACTCAAGGAGTACAGAGATGGAGTAAAAATAATGATCACGGAAGGGATCAGCTAAGAGAAGGAAAGGAAAAGGACGTAGGGAAACTGAAGCCTAGAGAGAGCAACAATCAGAGCCCAAAGAGAAAGAATGGGCCACAAAAGGTTGAGAAGGGAAGGTGGCAAGGGGATAGAAGGACATCTAAGAAGACCTTCGAAGTGTGGGTGAAATAATCATTGAGTTGAGGTGGGCAGAGGAGAGCAATGGCATGTTTACTGTATTGAATGCTGGGAGGGGATTGGTTTTTGGGTTTCCTAAACCATAGCATCAGATCCAATTCAATACCTCATTCCCCTACTTATCTCACATGTTTTCACTCTTGTTTCTTCTGTTCATTTGCAAAAATGACAATGACTAGGTGAGCTGTGAACACTGTGAAGGGAAAACCCTTCATCTGTTTTTCTTTATGAATTCTGATTACTATTGAATTCTCTGGATCATTCTTACAATTCTATTTTGCCCTCATCTGTAGAATCTAAAAATCTTCAAAAGTCACCACTTTTCAAATGTGAACCTATTTTAGACATAGTTTATTATTTTTGAAAATTATCTCCGTTCATTTTAAAACATATTAGCTCTTCACCTTCAATGGATTTGAATTGCAGTATTGTAAGAGCCTTGGAATATTAAGCTTATCAGAAAGTTAGGACAAGTTTTCCCTAGAGCATAGAGAGTAGTTTTAAATTCAAAGTGGAAAAAAATTCCATATCTTAAAATAGAAGCAAAATTTTCTCTGTTTCACATTCTTTTAAGATATCCACAATCCTTTTTAAACTCTCTATTTATTATTAAATACAAGCAATTTAGCTCCTTTGTAAGGTTATGCAAATAACTCATCCAGAATTAGCATTTAACATGCAATTCTTATATCCACAGGAATGTTTTGTATAAAGTTGTTTTAAAAAGATTCAAATCTTTATAATTAGGAAGGGAAAATATATTAATAGGAATAAAGGGATACTCTCCTAATCTTCCATATGTAAATTAGCTTATAATTTTCATCATTTGCTTTAGAAGCTACAGAACAATGGAACTTTTATTCTTCAATATTGCTGTTTCTCTCCTGCTGGAAAGTCTGTGCTTCCCCCTGTCTCTATAAGGACAAATAGGAACTTATTTTAGTTTTGTTGGGGAGAGATGGTTGGGTAATTTCTTGGTGAGTGGCAATCTCAGGACACACTGAAAAGCTGACTCTCTTGTATTCTCATGTCCTGGTTTGTTTTGCTAGTGGCCTGAATTCCACTCACATTTACCCAGGTCCTTCAGTCTCTCTACCCTTGTCCCAATCTTTATATACAGTACACTTTTATTCATTAGCTTTCTTGTCACCATGATCAACTATCTGGCACAAGCAATGTGTAAGAGGTAAGATTTACTTAGGCTCACTGTTTGAAAGGGTTTAGTGCACTGTGGCAGAGAAGGCATAGGAGGAGGAGTTTACATCCTGACTGACAGTCAACAGAAAGGTGCAGAAAGGCATCAGGAGCAAGTACATCTCCCCTCGACATGCCTTACATGACATACATCTTTCAAATTAAGCCCCACCTCTTACTTTTCATCTCCTCGCAACAACATCACCGTATCATGAATCCAGACTTCATTAGGTCAGAGCCTTCCAATGAGTTTTTATAATCTCTTAGATGTTTATTAGTCTTATTGGGTTGATAAGTAAAATTGACTATCTCAGCATCATTGGGAAATAGGGGAACTGCTAACTTCTCTCTTTACTGAAAAGTCTTTATATATTTTTGAAAAGGATCCTGTAGGCCGCAGATGGGTGATGGTCAGCCATATGATTGGTACTGACTAGATTCTTCCTAGTCTCGTTGATCTTACATAGCATGATATTTTCATTCAGGGTTTCATAAATATAATGCATAATCCTGGGAATTCACAAGCACACTGAATGATTTCAAACCAAGCTAGACTGAAAACTATTATAAGGATTTAGTTGCTGAGCCTAGAAGTGATGGAATGACTTCTGAAGAGGCACTTCAATAGACATATATTTAAATAGGATTCTTATAGTTGCCAAGTAGTGGGACTAAGAGGTGTATGAAATGTATAAAGTATATATGATCCTCCTTCAGCAAACATCTAGAAAGCGATCAGTTATCAGGTAGAACTCTGGCAAACCAGACAAAAGATAAAAATAGCACCTGCTCATTGCAAAGATGTTACTTTCTGGTGGCAAAATGGATGTTCACCCTGACATTCATCTAGGTCATGATAAACTCAACAGAGGCTAGTGCATTGCATTCAACATGGGAAAGGAGGGAGGCATCCTACAACTACCTCTGGAGCCAAGGAGAGCTTTAGTGACAGCTGCATTCTTCTGTTTACTGCCACAGCCCATCTAAAATGCAGGTATCTTTCCCTAGAAAGTCTCCAATTTCTCAACCTCATCGTCCTGGCCACATCTTTTCTGCAGCCAAAGTTATAGTTCTCAAAAGGAAACTTTTTTCTCACTAAAAAAAGCCTTCAAGGGCTTTCTATTATGCCCTAGAGTCCAAACCCTTAATCTGACTGCTGCTTTATTCCTGGTCTTTACTTGAATTTCCCTAAGTTGCCATTTCTTTCAACTTCTGTTTTTTTTTTTTTTGTACATGTAAAACTCTCTACCTAAAACAACTTGCACTTCCTCAAAACTCAATGAATCTAAGTATTAAAAAAAGACTTGTGTGTGTGCTTATGAACACACACACACACACACACACACACACACACACACACACTACAAGCCTCCATCTCCACATATTCTCCCTTTCTTTTCTGAGCTATCGTTACTGATTTTTTTCTTTCTTTTTGTCCACAACATCTCATTTTCATCCATAAACCTACCAGATGAAGCCTCAAGCAGATGGAAATGACTACAAGAGGCCATCTTTCTCAGTAGCCTGGCAGGCAGGAGACTGCAACTGGATGCTGGGCCAGTGGGTCAAGTACAGGAGCTTTCACTGACTGTTGCTTATAAAGAGGGACATCTCTCTCACAGCTGTTATCTCACACACTAGTCCTCTCATCCCTGGATTGGGTGACCTATGAGAGGAGCTGAATAGACAATAGACAGACTCAGTTATTCCTATCCACAGCCTTGGGGATTCCCCTGGGAGAATTCAAACCAACAATGACAAAGCTCTTACCTGAAAAGTACTTCTTTCCATTTCTTCTCTAAATTATGGACGTGCCAGTGATATCAGAAACCCTTCACATTTAAGGCTGAGACCTTACTGCTTATCAAGTTCCATTGCCCACTTTCGCTCACAATGAAACGGAGGCCCAGGGAAAGACAGTGAGATGCTCTTAGCCTCAAAGGTTACAGATTTGTTCTCCATTGACCTTTCTCCCAGATCACATGACCTCACAAACAAGGTTTGCTGAGTTAATTGGGTAATTTGAACTTTGTAATACTCTTCTGGTGTATAATTATTTTAGATAAGAGCTCTCCTGAGAGAATATCTTTCTTAAAAAAAAAGACCAACACTGGTGCAATTAAACCTGTTATGCCAAGGCCTCCAAGAGATTAATTCAGTTTAGAGTCTTTTTTCTATGCTGCAATAACCAAGAATGAAGCATTGGGATATATTTTGTCTTAAAAACAAGGCTTTACAGTATTAAGAAGTGGAACTGGACTTTTGGCTACTTTATGGGTTCCTTTTCCATTCCACCCTTCCAAACTGCCAACACTAGGGAGGAGAGAAAGAAGGCAAAGGGTGTCTGTATTATTAGACTACTTTCTGCTGATTAGGGATATCAAATTCCTTGGGAAAAGTTTGATCTTTACTGCTAGGATATCCAGTTTCTTCTTCTAGTCTCTTAGTACACGACCACTTGACAAACCGAAACACCAGTAACCAACCATATCCAACCAGCCAACCCTCTTGAGGGTCCAGCGTTTATATATCCTCTGAGAAGTCTCAAGAATTTTAAATACCACACACTACAAACTATCTGCAGCTGGCAAAACCCCTTCCCTGCTAGAGCACGAGGCAAATCATTGTCAGCTGCTGTGGACAATCCCAGCTCCATATCCCATACCTGGGATTAAAACAAAACATATTTCTATAACATTATTGTGGTTTTGAAGAAATCAAAATTTTCACTACAAAGGAGGGCAATGTGTTAATAGTTCATTTAGTGTTGAGTTTTCCCCCTTTAATGTTCTCACAATAGTTGATACCTCTGAACTCAGTTAAGTTTTTCTGTTACTATTGTTGCAAGCCACATGCCCACTAAACTCCCACCAAGAAGACTATGGTTCAAGAAGGTGATATTAAATCTCCATCATCTAAATTTTTGTCAGTCTCGTGATCAGAAGAGGTACTCACCATGAGAATGTAGATTTTAGTCATCATTCCAAAGCCTTATCAGGCAGCTTCAAACCCTACACCCACACTCTTTTCCAATGCTAAAATTCCAAGGATTCAGGTTATTTTAACTAACAAGAATTGATTGTGAAAAACCCATAGAGGAACATGGGCAGCAAGCATGTCAAAGAATTAAGAGATTTTCCTCTAAGCCTTATAGGGGAGGTCTGTATTCTGAGTCTGTGCTGTCATTTATGCCACTCTGGATATCAAATACAGAGCTTCCATGCTAATCAAGGACTTTATCACTGAAGTACATCCTGGCCTCAGTACTTTGCAATTAACTCCATGTAGCTTCTCTTTCTTGTTTCTGAGGAATTTCTCTTGATTTGCCCACTTCCTCCTTTATGACTCTGGCTTTATTAGAATGCCTGCTCATTTATAACCTTTAATGTCTCATGCCCTCTGCAGATGGCTTTCTCTTTTCATCCTTTTGCCTTCAGCCCCCCTTTAATTGTTCAACTCTTGAGTTTTTATTTCACTTTTAAATTCCTGAGAGAAAACGCTCATTGCCCTACCTAATTAACATCATCCTTTTAAGGACAAAGCTGTTGTGTCAAACACATAAATAATCCTCTGGATAGCCTCTTACTAGGCTGGCATTTCATTCCCTTGTTCTAAGCAATGCTGTGGCACGGAACGCTTAAAGGATGATCTATCTAGATCTACCTTTCCTGACTTGGTTAGACTTTCCTAGAGTTGGCTAACTTCAGCCAATTGAGTCTAAATCTCTCAAGGAGAATATGTCCTTCCCCTTCAGTCCTGTGAGATTTTGATCACAGCACCTCACCTGGATGAATGGGATCAAGTGAATGTTGAGCCTCTAGGTAAGTAATAGAGTATGAGTTCCTTTTAATTCTCACGCAACAGAGCTTCCACATCCCTATAGAGAGAAACTGGTAGACTAAAAATAATGGGGTGCATCATCAATTGCTTTTCTTATTTCTGTCACCAAATACCTGAAATAACATAAGAAAAGAGGGGCATATTTTGGTTTTCAGTTTGGGGGATAGAGCTCATCATTGTGGAGAACGCCTGGGGGCAAAGGTGGGAGGCAACGGAACATATTGTGCCTCAGGTAGAAAAAAAGGGATGAATGGGGGTGCTCAGCTCATGTTCTTCTTTGTATTCAGTCCAGCCCCCTAACCTAGGGAATGGTGCTGCCCACAAGTAGGGTGGGTTTTCCCACCTCAGTCTAGAAACTCCATTATAGACAGGCTCAGATGTTTATCTCCTAGATGATTCTAGAGCCTATCAAGTTGGTAACCAATAGTAACCATCACAGAATATTTTAGATTCTCATGTGTTTAACTTGATTCCATGCACTCATTTAGACAGCACAGAAAACTAGATGTAATATTTTTGTATTGAAGATGTAATAATTTATATTAAATTTTAAGTAAATTTTGTCATATCATTTAGTTTCAGAAAAAAGTTATTTGCTTAAAACCTGCTTTATGATAATTTCGATACTGAAAAATGATACATCTGTGTCTGGCTATCCCTATGGACAGAGGGTACGGGTGACTCATTCCTGACTATACAAAGTAGTCAATATTACTAAATGTAGTTCACACTGGAGAGACACTATACATTTCACATGGGGAAAACTTGCATTCTAACATCTTCCGAAAGCTATTAAATATCTTAGAGAGATCTATAAATGAAAGAATGTCCTAGAGCTGGAAATAGAAAGTGATTGGAAAAAGTAGAAATGGAGTTAGTATTTTTCAGAAAGGAGCTGTATCATCCCATAAATCTTTGAAAAGAAGTTTTCTTGGGCTCTGCTCTAAGCATTCGAATGCTTCTCAGGAGTGCATTGACCTTAAATTAACATTTATAGAGTTTAGCTTACACTGACTTTTGCAGTTTAGTAGAAGGTTTAATGTTGAAGAAGGTAAGTTGTCTAAATTGGTATTGTATATTAAGTTTTGAATAAGGGTGCATTTCTACAACTGCCACCATTTTCATTTATTTTCCCCTCTAGAACGATAATAACAATTGGTAAAATATAGGAAATACATTTTCCATCATGAATAATGCATTTTTATATGTTAACCTCACAGAAGCAGGATTAGCTCAACAATAACAGCTGCGTTCATGTGGCCTTCTTCAGAAAGGGTGTACGTGGCAATCTGCACTATATGACCTTGGCCGTGTTGTTTTCTGTAGCGTCTGTAATGTAAACAGTTTGTAAGACTTATTAACTGAACACTGAAATAGTAAAGAGGCCCCTTGAAATACGTGCTGTAATGTATAAATTGTATCACTGATCAAATGGAAATGAGCGAGACTTGAGTCTGTTCAGACCATGAGCACATTCTCAATGGGGCGTGGGTATCCAGAGAATAGTGCAAAAAGAATGAAGACGGCTTTGTAACGCTGCTGCTGAGGTGGCCTGTAGTCGTATTGCAGTTAAAGACAGTCTTCATGCAGCTCACACACTCACACATACACACACACACACACACACACACTCACACACACACTCACACACACACACTCACACACACACTCACACTCACACACACTCACACATACACACTCACACACATACACATACTCACATACACTCACACACGCAGCAGTGTGCAGCAGATATTCCTATACTACATAGAGTTCACTTACAAAAATATGTGGCACAAATACATATAGGAAAATCCCCAACCTCCAGTGTTTAATTCTGTCAGAATAACAGTGACTTGACCTCTAGAGAATATTCCTAAATATCCATAAGTGAATAGAAAATCCCTCCTTTTGGGCACAATGTATTAATTAAATTTATCAAACTGATAGGGTGACATATATGACATCTTATTAGTTACTACTACAGAATTTTGATTTAATGATAAGGGTTCATGCCACACATCCCTTAGTGTCTCTTACTGTCATTCAGGGTATTGTTCCAACTCACTAGAAAGCCCATGGTTCTGGGCCACGGGTAACTTGCAGAAAGTGACTGTTTTACAAATGGTTCTGTTTACTGCGTGCCTCACTGAGTACAATCACATAAATGAGGGTAAGAAACATGATCTTTTATCAACCTAGCAAATGACATTAAACTTTAGAGAAAAATCATTAAATGTGCTTATACACACATTTAGGAAATTACTGTGATTCCAAATACTTCTGTGTTTTAGAAAAAACATTCACAGTTACAGCATCTTTTAACAAAAATGACTGAAGCCAAGCTGCTAAAATCCTTGTTTCCTTAAGACTAAAGAACACAAAGCATACATACCAAATAAGGTATTTGTTTAAATGAATAGTTAAGTCAGAGTGAAACACACTTGCATATACCTCTTCATACATGATCAGCTAAGCTGGCAGCATTTGCAAGTGGCAGTTTTCCAGACCCCAGGGGGAGACTGGGATGATTAAAGTGTTTCTTGGACAGGCTTCATTGGTCTTTAAAAAGGGGGGAAATCTAGTTAACATCTGGTCGTGATATATTATTGAAATGCATTCCAGACATTGCTTCCTTTGGTCAAACAGCTGGAATCCTATTCCTCATCATCTACCTTATCTGTTGTTTAGAGAAAAAGAACACATGAACAGCAAAGAAATCTGCCCTCTTTATAAATGCCCTTTCTGTTTCGGGTATGCAGTATAAAACTTCATGTGTTGTTTGTAGTTGGGGTCCAGAGAGACATACAACTGATAAGTTGTATGTTAAAAATTAGAGAGTGACATGCAGACTACTGTATTGTACTCTATATGCACATGTGTGTATATATGCGTGTATTTACATATGCATGCATATAAAGGAGATATATTATTTGAGACGGGAACCTGCTTTATAGCTCAGCATAGTCTGGGATTCAATGTGTCTCCCAGACTGACTTGTGGCTTACAATCCTCTTGTCTTTGCCTCCTAAATGTTTGAACTATAGATGTATGTCACCGTCACCGTGTCTGGCCCAATGTGATGGTTAATATTATTACTTTCATACGATCTAGGATCATCTAGGAAAGAACTCTTTTAACATGACAGAAAGGTATCGTCAAGATTAGGTTAATTAAGGTGGGAAGGCCCATGTAGATGTGTAGATGGCACCATCCCGTGGCTGGGTCTTCTTGGGCTGAATAAAAGACAGAAAGCAAACTGACATTAACGTCATCTCTCTCTGTTTCTTGACTAGTGGTCACATCTTGATGTGATGTGACCAGTCATCATAAGCTCTGACCACCATGTCTCCCCTGCCATGATGAACTGTAACCTTCAGACTGTGAGCAAAAATAAACCCTTCCTTCCTTAAGTTTCTCTTCGGGAGTTTTTGGTCACAAAGAAGAGAAAAGTAACTAAGATACTTCATAAGTAGTGTTAATAGTTTAGGTGTTATAGTATCTCAGGTTCTAGAAAGAAAAGAGGAACAAGAATAAATATTTCAAGCAAACTGGGAAATATTTGTACTGGACTTTGAAGGCTGAAAGTTCAGAAAGACAATGCTAATGTAGTCTTATATTAGTCAAGAGAAATAGAACTAACAGGATATATTTGTTTGTTTCTGTCAGTCTGTCTGCCTTCCTAGTATGGGTAGATATATAAAACTGATTTCTTGCCAGGCGTGTAGTACATAGTGGAAGTTCTAGCACTTGTGAGGTAGAGACAGGGGGATAAGGAATTCAAAGTCATCCTCAGCTATATGGTAAAAATGAGACCAGCCTCACCTGCACACAATTCTTTCTAAAAAAGACAACAGCGAAACAGCCACAGAATGAGAACCACGAAGAAGGCTAGGTCCCTACCATTTTGGAGGCAGAAAGTCCTACAACCTGCCATCTGACAGCATGAAGCCCAGGAAAAGGAGTAGTTTTTGTCCAAAGTCAAAATTCTGAGAGTTCAGAGTATCTACTTCTGAGGTCAAGAGAAAAGTCAGAATTCTATCCCCATCTCATGATAGAGCTTCGCTATACTAGAATATGTTTCATTGATTAAGAGTCCTTCACCTTATTGTCATAAGGATGGTGTTTGTGTGTGTGTGTACCCTAGCAAAACCCCAAGCTAGCTGATTAGCACATAATTAATAAAGTAGGACACGTGATCTCTTGGAGTAAATTATAGTATACTTAATTATGAAAATTTCTTTCCAGAAATATAGCATGATCAACATTAGTCTACTTAATTTTGCAATATTGTATTAGAATATTATTTATCTTAATTATTAAATTTTTGTCACCCCTTCAAATTTTGTCCCTAGCATCAACCTGATAAATGCTTCATATCAGATCCCAAAGCTTCCTCACTAAATCAGAGTTTTCATAATAGCAGATCCCTAAATGATTAAGACACAGGACAAAAGTGCAAGAATCACTGTAGTGGAGCCAGGAAGTCATATCGGGAGCAGCATAGTGTAAAGGGGAGGAGCATCATGTGGAGGGGAGGGGCATCATGTGGAGGGGAGGAGCATTGAATGGAGGGGAGAAGCATCATGTGAAGATCATGTGGAAGGGAAGAGCACTGTGTGGAGAGGAGGATCATCGTGTGGAGGGGAGGGGGATCATGTGAAGGGGTGAAGCAACGTGTGGAAGGGGGTACAGGTGTGTGTTAAAAGACACAAGGACTCCGTGGTACAGCTTGGGGCCACTTCAAGTATCTCTTCTTCAGATCTTCTTCATAAGCTCTGTGTAATTGGTAGGAACGTGGAGGCAAGATATCTGCTCTTCAGATGCCTACTTGATAAAGTGAGGTACCAAGCCAGGGCAGGAATACTCCTCCTACCCTGTGACAAGCACTGTGACATGTGTATGAGAAGTGATAGTGGAGTGTGGCGATATTCTGGAACAACTCATTTGCTTTGGAAGGAAGCCCTGGGAGGGAGACTGCTTTCTCCTGGAGGGTGCTGGTGCCCTCAAGTGGCTCTGTGGGCTGCAGATGGGCTTAGAAACAGGAAAACACAAACCTGTTCTGAAGCCAGAAGAGGAAAGACAAATAAGAGCAGAATTTTCATGGGGCCAAAGGCCAGTACACAGTATGCTGGTGAGCAGAACAGTCAGTGGGCATACACATGAATCAAGAAAACTCACTAGTTGCCATAACTGGTGGGACGGGGCAGGCATAGGTGGCATAGAATTATTTGTGTTTGAAATTTTGGCAGTTTACTGTACTCCAAGCAGTGGTATACATACATATGGTTAATGCTCAACAAATACTAATTACATGACTGCACGAGTCTTAGATTTAAACACTTGATTCTGGCTACGTTATCAACCAAGAGTAGTTATTGCGTTATTTTAGCTCTTGACCAATGGCTCAGACTTGGTGCTCAGGCAGAGCTAGTTTATTTCATCTGAGCTTTTATGCACAGCTATATGTATAGCAAAATTACACAATTGATAAGCCTCTGACCTGTCTATTTCATCCTGTTAGCGAATATGTAAAGTTACTATCTTGATTAATAAAACACAAATTTAATTAAATATTAATTAATTTTTAAATAATATTAAAATTTTTATTTGTTCACTTGATGTCTTACGTGTTTTTAAAGTATAGCAAATGTATAATTAATTCTCCATAAATCTCTTTGTATAGAAATATATTTGTTGAAGGTTATTAAATATATATTATATATACACACACATATATGTATATACGTTTAAAAGTTGAAAATCCCAATGAAGATTATGCTTATAAACTCTCACTTAACAGGCAAAGATACTCTAAGAAACTGAAGTTTTGCCCAAATAATTAAACAATATAAAGTGGTAAAGCAGAGATTAGAATTCTGTGCTTGAGTCTCTCAGGCTCCAGTCTCTCTGCCACTTTACTTCAGCAGAGAAAATAGTAAACTGCAAGAAAGCAAACTATTTTAACTATGAAAGGTGACCCAGAAAAAATCATTTCAAGACCAAGTCCGTTGCAGCAAAATTCATTAGCCTCCTCCAGGATGAAAGCTGATGCCCGGGTGACATTCCAAGGTTACCAATACTTGTCAGCCCAACAACTCCAGACTGTACATGATGAGGAATCTTTGGGGTTTGGCATCAAAGGAGAAAGGATGTAAAAATGGCCCTGATGGATGTTCTGAGGTTGTTTGATCTAAATCCAGAGAAAATAGCAGCTATCACAGCTGATGGAGTACCCGCTATGACTGGGAAGATGAATGGGAGGGAGGGAAAACCTAAAGTCAGAAAAGCTGGTGCCAGACATTTTATCATATCTTTTTATTTTATTTTTTACAAACCAACCTTGACAACTTGGAAATCCCTTTGTGTGGTTTATAAAATAGTGAATTCTAAATGAAGGCCCAGCCTTACCTGCGGACCAAGCAATTATGTAAACAGTTTCTGTTCCCCAATATGGCTCGTTGTTGTTGTCATTGCATTTCCAAGTCAGCTCACTTCTGTGAGGTGAAACAGGAATACATATGATGCATATCTTTGAAGTGCGGGCTTTCAGACATGGTGAGGTGTCAGTTTCCCAGCGTCCTTGTGACAAGAAAGGTACTTGTGCTGTATTTCCACTTCTGATTTACACCCAGAGAGGAGCCAACTGAAAGACAAATGTGCTGGCTGATAATTTGCATTCATTTCATTTTTCCTGTGGTAGGTGGTGTGCATTCTCTGATTTCTTTACCATGGCTGTTTGTTAGGGCAGACTCATCTTGCATACACACACACACACACACACACACACAGAGCGAGAGCAGGGGGAGAGAGAGAGAGAGAGAGAGAGAGAGAGAGAGAGAGAGAGAGAAAGGCCTTCGCACATAATTCTTTCAAGTTACAGTTAGGAGGTTGGTTGCTCTACGTGGCTGCTTTAAAAGACTTTACTTGTGTCTGTGCTGGTTGGTTCGTTAGTTTACAATCTCCCAGAGAACAAGTACCCAGTGTATTATGCCCTTTGTGTTCTCCACACACAGTGAGTGCTCGATAAATGCTATTGACCAACTGACACATCTCCCTCCTTTTCCCTTTGTCTCTGACACCTCTGTTTTCTTTCAGAAATGGTATTTTTATTAAAGTGGCAATAGTCTCCACTCTGGGCTTATCAAAAGCTCTTCCCAGCCTCTAACTTTTTCTTTATGTAAGATTTTTTTTCTAACAATAGACAAAATACAGGTGGAAGGAAAGTGATATTCTAGTGCCCCTTAACAATAAATTCTGTTTTTAATTGGAGCGTGGCAAGGGTCTTGCAGAATGGAAGCTTTTACCCCAAGAACAATCAGAGCAGGAACATCTCTGTTGAAGGAGCCATTAAAAAATAATAATGTCTCCTGCCTGCCCTACCCACTCCAACAACTGAATTCAGGCCAGGGGATTAATGGATAGCCGTGTTTTATTTTTCTTCTGTTATACAATGGGTCAGAGACACTGTCTATATTCAGTCTCTCTGTCGTTCTCTTGCAGAACTTAAATAACAGCTGGTTCTCCTTTTGAAGGAGGCATCCAAATCACAATTATTTTTTTAACCTTACCTTAGGAAAAGACTTGGTGGCTCAGTGATACCCAGAAATGTGGACTTTTCAGAAGATTAAAGTGTAGCCTGCATCAAGTCAAACATTGTTTGATCTTTTGCAGGCCAGGCTCTGTGCCTTGATGGCTGTTTGCTTTCTATATCACAGCTATTATGGATCGTGTAGTTATGTTGATGATAGCGACGGCAAAATTGTACCCATGTCACTTCCCTCCATCTGTGTTAGTTGCCTGCAAAAGGGGCTGGTAAGGAAAATCTCAACTTGATGTGGCACCTGTTCTTCAAAGACTCCACTCACAGCAATTAGAGCGTTCAGCAGTGTTCTCTCTAGTGTTGCTTCTAAGTCCTATTTCTCGCCTTCTAACAGTCCTTGTTTAGTGCTGACCAGATCAAAAGAATATTCAGAAAAGAATGCATGAATACAAGTCACGAAGATCAGAATGAGAATGTTGATAGTGAGCAGTTCTCACATTGTTCATTTGCTGGTCACTGTGTCTGCCCGGAGCAGATACTGACACTGTATCTATAACCACTGAACAGCCCTCTCCTAGTCAGGTCTTGCTGGTACCAGCATTAAAAAAAAAAAAAAAAGGATGACTTTGAGATGTGATATTCACATCTGTGCTGCCAGCACTTGGAAGACAGAGAGACAAGGATCGGAGAGGCCAAGACCAGCCTAAATTACATGGCAAGTGAGACTCTCTCTCAAAGAAATGAAAACAAACAATAAAATTTAAAACAATGAGGACTGTGTATATTAGTTTGCTTAAGACTTAACCAGGATTCCAGGGGAAAAAGTGTGTTTAGGAATCAGTCTCCAGAAGTCTCAAAAGATGGTGCATTAGGTGCTTTAAACTAAGGAGGATATGGGACAGATGTCCACTCCTCACTAGCTGTAGTTTCTGAATGGTACCAGGTCTCTCTTCCTGTGTTTGAAAACACAGCAAGTTATGGATGACAGGACAAGGAAAGGATCAACTGCAAGGGAGTGTTGGGGCCCCAGCCTGCTGCCCAGGTCTCGTTCCCTGAGGCAGGTACCTATGGAGTGATGTTCCTGCCCAGAACAGGTTCAGGAGGAATAGCAGTTCTGGCAATGGACCATCCCATAGAGGCAGGATAAACAATGGCAAATGCAGTAGAGGCAGGATAAACAATGGCAAATGCAGTTGTGACAGGGTCTTGGAGGTCTTGCCTTCCGAGTCTTTGAACCAAATAGAGTAAACTGTGTTGCAATGGACTGGCAGACTTCCCATGCTAATGCTGGCAACTCTCTACCCCAACGGCCTGGCTGGCCATGCACTGGTGGGCAATGGCCAACCTGTTTGATCTTGTGGAGACTCTGACTTCCAGCTCTGCAATCTCTCAACCCAGCTCACTAGGTTCCCACTGGCGGGTCCCTACCATGCCAGCCCCATGCTTCAAAACCCCCACGGCCTTTGTGGTGCACATCAGGCAAACCCACACTTTGCCACCATACCTTTCTCTCTGGAACCCACCTGAAGGAAAACACAACACAAACTTAGTTTAAAAACAATGCTAACTCAATCTCTGGGTGCAATAACTAAAACTCTAATCTTGTAAGCCTTGTTAAATCTAAATCTTCCAGAGTCGAATCCTGGCAGATCCGCCATTGAAACAAGGAGACACTAGCAGCTACATCTTGACTTCATGCTGTCCCCATCCAAAAGGACCCCCTCTCTCTCCTCTTCCTCTCTTTCCCTATCCTACCTGGAAGTCCCTCCTACTCACCCAGTGATTGCCTTCTTTATTCATTAGGAGATTGGTTCAAGAGAAGTCACCTGAGTAAGGTACTCATTCTTTGTCCACAGCCCCTTCTAGGAGAGTGGAATTAGCATCAAAATACAAACAGCACCAGGCCTATCTACAACAAAACTGAATTTATGGGGGCAAAAACAACACCTGCACTCTCAATTTGCTTTGTAAACAGCTACTAGATTGTTCTAGGGCCAGGAAGATAATAGTGTGCATATCAGGCCTTGACTTGGGAAGTGGCCACATTTCACAGAGGAAAGCCATAGGTCAGATACACTAGATGACCAGCCAAACAGTCACACAGATGGTAGGCAGCAGAGTTGGGATTAAGCAGTCTAGTTTGAGCCTGCTGTTGTGACTACCCGACAATTGTCACAGGAAAATATCATATGTGACATATTCTTATCTTCATGTCTTGTCATTTTCCCCACAGAAATGAAGAAGTGAAGGTATGTTGTGTTAAGGTCTGCATAGTAGTTTCCTTGGTAAGATTCATGGGTTTTGGTGTCATCACTGGGGCTCAGAGTATCATCTCTGCTCTCTAGGTGGCTTCAAGAAGTCAAAGGATGATATACTAAAGGAAGTAGGCCCACAATTGTTCCTCAGAGTATGGCAAGTGGTCCTGTGTGGAAGTCATGAACCTATCTCTGGTTTGTCTCCTCTTGCTCCTGTCTTCCTACTTTCACTGATGTACCTGTTTTCCTCATCAAACTGATTTGAGTATAGATGCTGAAACCCATTCTCTTTCTCAGACAGTCGGTACAATCCATCAGGGAAATCCAACCAGTGAAATCCTCTAACAGTCACATCTGGAAAATATGCAAGGTGTGATAATTATTCAGGTGAGATTTTTTTCCCTCCCAGGAGGACAGGCAGTTATTTTGACAGCTAATTTCACTGTTAAAGATTAAGTTTACATTGTCAATTAATGGGAATGCACCAGGTAATAATCATGAGCTCTGAGGGAATAATCTCAATGCCATTTCCAAATGTCCTTTATGGAAGCATATGGCCACATCCTCTACTTCATCACCAGGTCAATCCACACTTGCTCTTTAATATGGCGTGTTCTTCATGCACCAGCGCAATTTCCAAGCTCCTCACATTTGTTTTCTCCCCCATGGTGCTGGAAAGTTGCTTAAGCCTCCGATTATTGCTTTGCCATGAGCTCTGATCACTCTTCTGGATAGTAGGCTTTCAGATGTCATCTTTAATTTGCGATATTAATATTGAACTCTATCACCGTTCAGTGATTTTACTGAAGTATTTACATATAGACTAGCAAAGTGTTTGAGCTGCGCATTGCAAACTGTCCGTTCCTAATTGGAACCGTAAAGTTTCCCACAGCATCTGGATGACATGGATATGATTTCTGGTTATAAAACAGCCACGGAAGTTTGCTTTCAAAAACAAATGAGATCTGCTTTTACAGCTCTGGATTGCCTCACCATTCAGACCATTAATGACGGGTGGTGACAGTGATCTGAGAACGGCTTTTTACTATCTCACAGACTTTTAAGAAGGATTAACTATCTCAAAGGGTTTTTACTGAGGACCACATTTAAAATTAATGAACTAATTAGTTAAGAAATGTATTACTTTATTATGGGAAAGAGAAACCTTGCACCATAATGATCGTACGAAACGCACTGCGTGTCCTTTTATTTTATGACATTACAGGAAGGTGGACTTGTTAGGGAACATTTGGACTGCTGCTATTAATTATCAGATTTAAAGATCATCTCATCCTGTGAGAAAGATGGATTAGCAGTCACCGTCTGTGAGTTTCCAAAGGATGAAATAGAGAGTAAAGGAACAGAAAAGGGGCATCTTCCCAGCTGTGTGGTTAGATGACCTTGTGCCCTGGTGTGTTTAAATTGCTTACTTCCTGTAACTCTATAAACTTCTGTGTTTTCATTTGCTGGATTAGATTGAAGTGTCAACTATATTTGATGAATGGCATTGGTAATATATGTTCATGTTCGTCTTTGCTCTTTCTGCTTTTATTTATATAGAGTCAGGATAATTTATTTCTCCTGAAAAAGCTTTCAGCAAAAAACATTTTTTAAAGTACAAATACTTTTTAACAGGGCTCTGGGGTTTGTGATGATCAAATCAGTCACTCTTCCTTCTTCTTTTCAAGCTTCCCTCATCCTTGTTTACTTTTTTTTTTCCTTCTTAAACTAAGGAGCCAAAAAGAGTACAGGGAGGCGCAGTGGTTGTACTCAAGCTGAGTGAATAACATTGGCAACAAGACTGGAGCTGGGTTTGTCTGTGCACATGTTAGTGAAATGAAATGAAGAATTACATAATTATCTGGATAATTTAATTTTAAAATGCAAGTCAGAAGCTTTGCCTCTTCAGATACTTTATTCTCTTACAACAGCCCAGACATTCTACGGTGGACATTTTTTTTTCTTCTGTTTTCTTTTCTCATAGTTCTAGCTAAATAAAAGGATTTTATTTCTTTCTAATGAACCATTGGGAAGGAAACCCTGGTACTTTTGAGGTTAACTTGGAGTGCTTAATTATTCATACAAACATTTACTCACTCTGCATTTTGCTTAGACCCCCCCCCCCCAAATCTGTTATGTTTAGGTTAATTGACATCCAACCTGTTTCAAAGTTGTCTGTGAAGTAATGGAGAGAGGGAAAATGAGAAACACACACACACAGAGACAGAGAGAGAGAGAGAGAAACAAAGATCACAATGTCAGCCTATTACAATCTAATACACACACCCCCACGTAATAGTTGCTATGAAATAGACCAATAAACACAAAGGAAAATTAAGGCAAATGCCTTGACTATCTACTCTCAAAATATGGCCAACTGTGGCTCAAGCTGACCACTTTCCACGATCTCCACCTTCCTACTCTGTCTGTCCTGGATTACTATAGTGAGTGTAACTCGTTTCTCCACATCAATTTACTCATACAAAGTTTATCTGGACAGAGGCCCCAGAGGGACTCTCCAAAACTTAAGTGAAAGCTGAAAAACCTCTCATTGGCTTCTCTGGCCTTCACAGTAAAAGCCAAAGCTTCCCATTTTTTGGATTCTACCACTCACTCCCTGAAGAACTTACTCCTCTCCCCTTGTCTCATTCTATATGTAGCATCTTGAACTTTTGAAGTTTTCCCTTTCTTGGAATATTTTTTCAGGTGTGTTCATGCTTGCAATGGCTATTCCTGATTGTTAACTTGACTATATCTGGCATGAACTACGATCCAAAATTGGAAGGCTCACCTGTGATCCAGATATTGAGGCTGGAAGGCACAAGTTTTTGACATGGATCTTGGCATGGAGATCTTGAGGCATAGTGGCCATGAAAAGTTTAAGCACAGACAAGGTGTACATGCCTTTAATCTTAGGAGACTGAGGCAAGGAGATCTCTGAGTTCAAGATCAGCCGGTGACAAAGCAATTCCAAGATCCAGGCATGGTGGTACACATCTTTAATTAATTAATTAATTTTTATATTTTTGATACTTTGTTTACATTTTAAATGTTTCCCCCTTTCCAAGTCTCCCCTTTGGAAACCCCCTATCTCATCCCCCATCCCCCTGTCTCAATGAGGGTATTCCCCCACCCACCCACCCACTCCCATCTTCCCTCACTGGCATTCCCCTATACTGGGGCATCTAACACCCTCAGGTCCAAGGACCCCTCCTCCCACTGATGGCCAACAAGGCCCTCCTCTGCCACAAATGTGGCCAGCACAGTGGGTACATCTTTAATTTAATTTGGGCCACACCTTCTGCTGGAGACCTACATAAGAACTTTGGAAGAAGGAGGATCCACTCTTCTTCGACTGCTTGCACTTACTTGCCAGCACATCTGCTGGAACTTACTTCTATAGAAGACCAGCTGAAACAACTAGCCTGGTGGGACTGAGAAACTACTAGATTCTAGGGCTTCCCATCCACAGCTGCCTGTTGTTGGGTTAGTTGGACTACAGACTGCAAGTCATTACAGTAAATTCCCTTACTATATAGAGACAGTCTGTAAGTTCTGTGACTCTAGAGAACCCTGACTAATAAATGTTTTACTCCATTGTCCTTTTGATATATTTGTTCAAAAGTCAACTTACCAGTGAAGACTTTCTTAATCACCTCATTTAGAGCTGTTTTACTACCCTTCCTATACTGTCCATTTTCCTTTCTGTTTATAGTGCATATTAACATAAATTTGCACACAGACACATATGCACTTGATATACACATTAATACATTTTAATATAAAAATTACATTTTGATAGATAACAATGCTATGGTAGATATGATGTACATGCGTATATACCCATATATATTGTCTATGCTTTTTAAATAGTATATAGAACATAGTAGAAGCTCAATAAATCATTTTCAATAAATTATAAAATAAATCGGTAAACTAATAACATAACATAGCTTATTTCCTTTTGAAGCATCTCATAAGTGAGTCTTACTAAGAATGTTTTCAATACTAAATATTATGAAGTTTTTGATATCCCAGTGTGTGTATATGTGTGTGTCTTATATTTGCTTGTATGTATGTGTGTGTATACCTATGTGTTTTATTTAGGGTTATTATTGTTGTGATAACCGTGTCCAAAAGCAACTTGTGGAGGAAAGGGTTTATTTTGCTTACTCTTCCAGATAACAGTCTACCGTTGAAGAAAGTCATGGCAAGCACTGTACAGAAACCTGGAGGCACACTGCTTGCTCCTTATGAATTGCTCAGCCTCCTTTTCTATAGCAACCAGAATCATTTGCTTGGGGTGTCACCATCTACAATCAGCTGTGTCGTCCCATCAAAATCCCCAGTCACGAAAATGTACTACAGGTTTGCCCACAGGCCAATCCGGTATAAACAGTTTCTCAACTGAAGTTCCCTCTGCCATAATAGCTCTAGTTTGTGTCAAGTTAACATAAAAACTAGCCAGCATGTTATGCACGCATGCATGGAGGCCAAGAGGAGGATGTTGGTTGCCCTGCCCTATCACTCTGCCTGATTCCCTTGCAGCAGGGCCTCTCACTGAGCTAGGCTGACAGCAAACAAGCCAGATGCTTTCTTGGTTGACGCATGGTGTAGAAAGTATCAGGCATGTGCAGATACATCCAACTTCTAATGTATGTACTTGGGGTCCAAATTCAGGTCCTCATGCTTGCACATCAGCTTGGTTTGCACATAAAGCCATCTCCCCAGACTTCATATTCTGTTTTTGGCTTTTTTTTTTTTGGTGGCAAAACTGGCTCCTCCATATGGTTTGACTTGTGTCTCATCTATATTAGACTGTTTTTAACTTTTGCTTCCCTTGTCTTCTTACATCTTTAGCCAGTAGTTTTCAAGAAGTGGCATGACATGTACATTTCATGTTCTTCTCTGCTCATACTATAATAAGAGCCCATGTGAGTAAGAGTCTTCCAATATCAACCACTGCCTGTTCAGTATGTGCTGGGAGGGAAACACGGAGGAACAGTAAAGCCATGGGACAAGGCAGATACTCACCTCTCTCATAGTCTCCCTTCTATGCTTCTGAGTCTAGGTTGACCAAAATATGATGCCAGTCATAAATTATGCTGTAATTTCCATGTGCATGCCTATGATATGCAACACCAAATGTGGCAGAGTGACTTTAAACAGAACAATCATGAACAGGGCAGGGTAAGCGAAAATATAGTTCATTTGAACATTGTCTAAATCCAGGGTTTTATGTTGCTTGGTGGTAAGTTAGGAGATGAGCTTTGGAGAAGACTTGGCCATGGGGTAGGGGTGTGGCTGAAGAACTAGACAGTGGGAGCTACCCAGGAGCACAGGCAGTTCAGGGAAGGCTACTTAGTCTCTGGGTAGATGGGTGACCTGCAAGGCCTTGGCTGGTCTCGTGTAGCTGGCAAGGGTGGTAATGAGGCAGCAGGGACATAAAGGCAGAAAGTGGAGGATTTACAGGGACTCTCACCTATTTCCCTGCCCCTGGAGAGGAATGCCAATCCCTGGGCCTAACCAGGAGTTACTTCAAGTATGAAACATAGATTCTATGCTCAAATCTTCTCAACATGTGCGCCAAACACTCATAAACCATGAGCTTTTTTTTTTCCTGCTTGAAACAATATTTTCTGTGATGTAAATATGATTATCTCCCTGCAAGTTTGGTGTTGAACCAAGTTCCTCCATGTGCTATGGTATTGAGAAATTGAGCCTAATGGGAGATGTTTGGGCCGTGAAGGTGGATCACTTTCCAGTGGATGTATGTCTTGCTTGCTTGAGTTCTCGCTGTCAGAGGACCTGATTAGCTACCATGAGAAAGGGTTTATTACAAAGCTAGGTTACTCCTCATTTTGACTCTCACATGGCCCCTCTTGCTCTTTCATATCCTACCAGTTGAAGCAGCATGAGACTCTCACCAGGTGCAGATGTCAAATAAAGAACTGTCAGCAAAAATTAACTCTGGTATAAATTATCCAATCTTGATATCTTCCTACACGAACAGAAAGTGGACTAAGGTCCACATGGAAGCCCTAATACAGATGCCTGTCCCAATAGTGTACTACCCAGCCAGTTTTCATGCCTTTTTTTTTTTTTTTAACCTTAAAGCAGTTTGTAAGGAAGCATTTTCCTATGACAAGATAGGATGGCAACTGCTTCTTCTGCTGCAAATGTAAGTTATCTTCTTTGACTAATGGATCACTGGACATAGGCTGCTACAAATTCATATGCAGACGAATTTTCATATTTTGTTTTGCTTGACATTTGAAACTTTTTAGGCAAGGCTCACAAACTTCAGGCGAGTTTCTATGTATCGCCTCTGTCCAGATTTCTCCAATAATAGCCTGTTACATAATCATAATGTATTATAGAAGTCTGAAAACTGACAGTGCTATACTCCTATTAGCAGGCAGAGGGACCTCAGTTTATAATGACCTAGGAAGGACTTCTATCTTCAATAGCATCTGCTTTTGCCTAGGGCATTACAAAGTCACTCAGAGCAGTGCCTCCTCTTTACACTTTCCTCTGTCTTACTGATGAACTATGATCATTAAGAAGTGGATGGTTAGATAGCAAATGTACATGTGAGCTTTAACCCAGCCATGTCTCTCAGTTTTACCTTTCTTCCAGCACCCATAATTGCTTGGGCGTGGGTCTTTGCTGGTCTCTGGGACATGTGACTGTCCAGTCAATTCTCGTTATCGAGGTGCCAATTCCCAGTCCCCAGACACGTGGAGGACCTACCACGGGAGCAGCCTTTTGTCTCCAGGTGGCTGTGTGAGGATGGCTGTGTTTTAGCTGACAAGCTTCCATCTCTTTAAATCAGTCCCCGCTATTTCTACAACACCGTGTGGCTTCTTCATTTCCCCTCTCCTGCCGACTACCTCAGACTTTATGATTGCAGTCCACAGAACCTAAAAATTGATTTTCCATGTGACTTGACTATAGATGAAGAAGGTTGATGAAAGTGCTTTTGGCATGGCTCAAACCATGTGAGGGAATTATTCTGTCTTCCTTACCTATGTTTTAAAATTCCAGCTTCAGGAATTCGAAGGATTCCCTTGATAAAATCTCTTTCAGGACTATGCACTGGTTAATTAAAATGCAGAGGGACACCTCAGTGATGATAGAATGAGTAGCACTCTTCTCTTGTGGAAGAGCTAGCATCTTGTTAACCCTGGGTGTGGCAGTAGGTTGATACAGTCATCTCTGATATAGCTAAAGGTATACTGCACAAAAGTAAGGCAATTATTTAGGAGGATCTTCAATGGTCTGGGTCCCTAGTCACTGAAATTTGACAAATTGGTATTAATATGTACTAAGGTTTCAATTCTCCTTCTAAATTCATATCTAATTGCTATCCAGGTAGGTTTTGTGGGCAAGATGCTTACACCTTTCCTTGATCTGACAAACCCTTGGTGAAAATGGAAGAGAGAAGTCCACAAAGCTGTTTCTTGTTGAGCTAAGGGAGGAGAGTAACCTCACTTTATCTTCAAGCAGACCCACTATGGCCCTATGACCACTGTAGCAATTGCAGTAGAAGTTGTAGGTAGTGTGCCAGGTCCCATCCATTCATATTCTTTTCAGAGACTAAAACATTTAGTAGCAACAAGGTTTCAGAATGTTATTTCTGAGAGTCAGCCTCATGCATATATGAGGCTGTGAAAATGACTTGTCTTATCAGTTGGAGAAAAACCAATTTCTCAAGCGAGGATAACCTGGGAGGACTGGGGGCTTGTGCATTCATTTCTCAGTGATAGCAAAGCATATGCATGTCTCTGACAGCTTGCTAACGGATATTCAGAAGAAAAAGCATGGGAACTACATAGAAAACTAAAGGATAACCTGATGGTCACATTAGGGTTAGGTGTTAAAAAAAAGCTTAATACTCCTTGGGGTAAATTCCAATCCTGGACTCTATGTTGATGTTGATAACTAATGTTTCCTTTGGCTTCACTTAAAGTGTGTGTGTGTGTGTGTGTGTGTGTGTGTGTGTGTGTACATGTGCTTTTCTGTGATGATCTCCATTTGCTGTAAAGAGAAGTTTCAGCTATCTTTATCTATGGTAGAAGGATAAAGTTTGGTATGTAGTAAGGAGTTCTCCTGGTCTATCAAAGTGGTGGGAGTGGATTCTTTTCTAAGATTTATACCCTCCCTAGCCCTGGGAAGCTGACTAGGTTTCTAATACCTGGCTTGATTTCTTTCCCGTCCGGTGAGTCTTCGTTGTCTCTGACATGTGAATGCCACTTCTGACACCTTTAGGCAGCTCTTGCCACGCTGGCACTTGTTGTGGGTGTTGCAGCAGGGTAGGGCTTTCTTTTCTTGGCAGCTTTTATAATATGTTCTGGAACCATGGAAGCTAGACTGAGTGAAAGAGGCTTTCCTGTCAGATCTATATTGAATCAGCTGAGTCATGTATTCTAAGTGTATAGTATCTTTGGTAATAGTGGCTTACCCTCAATCCCTGAGACAAAATCACTGATAATCTAAATTGTTTGGGGAGTCACTTGAATTCCCTTGACCAACCCAACATAAGAAGATTTCTCATGTCTCGTACTGGGTTTTTGTTAGACTGTGATTTTTGTGGGAAACATTGGTAGCCCAAATGGTTTAACACTCTGTCTATGTCTGTCTCTGATTCTGTCTCTTTTCTGTTTCTCTCTCTCTCTGTCTCTCTCTCTCTCTATATGTGTGTGTGTGTGTGTGTGTGTGTGTATTTTTAAGTAAATATAACATAATATGATTCCTTGAGACTTTGTCAAATAACCTAGGTGTCATTTGTCCCTCCTTCTCCGTCTTCTGTATTAGCTTTCTTATTTCCTGTCAAGTTGGAGTCCCCTATCAGTTATTCCATTTGCCATTTCATATCACTGTATCCCCCCACTCCCCTCCCAAGCCTGGATGCCAACTGCGGTCTTTACACCTTTCTCATTTCCATGGTTATTCCATGTTATATCCTCACGTGTGAATGTTGAGAGAAAGCTAATAAGCCCAGATGAGAGAGCATGTACCATTTGTCTTTCTGAGTCTGGGTTATCTTAGTCAACATAACTTTTTAGGTCTATCAATTTACCTGGAAGTTTCAGCTGAATAATATTCTATAGGATATCTGTACCACATTTTTACCATCCATTCATCTTTTGAAGGACATTTAGGTTGTTCCTTTTCTTGGCTATTGTAAATAGAGTAGTTGTGAATGTTGCTGAGTAAGTAACTGGACAGGAACAGGCACAGTGGATACATCTGCATCATAGCTCCTGCGTTTATGACTCCTTAGGTAACATTACAGAAGACTAACAGTCAGAATACCATAGAATCTGTATGGAAATGGTCTCTTCTATTAGATCAGAACAATGACAATATCCATAGACATGTTAACGTGGAAGTGGAAAAATTCCTTGGGCCCTACCCATAGACACAGAAACAAGAAAAAGAGACTCAGTATTTATATATATTTTCATATATTCACACATGTGTGCCTATGCATGTATGTGCACATATATATGTGTATGCATGAGTACACACACGGTGTGTGTATGAGTGGGTAACAAATAAAATAAAAAGCAGCTGTCCATTGAGAGGAGGCATGGGAAGGATTTGAGGAAAGACACTTGGAAGGGCTGGAGGAAGGAAATTGAGGGGGAAGTGGTGACCTCTCGTAAGTCCTGACCTCTTGCACATGAACTGGTTGTTTTCATGCCTGTATGCTGTTACCCTGTATCCTGCTTACTTCCATCCTGCACCTTTAGGGAGTCACCTTCCAGAAGCTTGCTTCATCTTTACCTTCTCTTCCCAGGGTCCAAAATCTAAGTAGAAATTTCTCCTCTAAGCTAAAGACCCCAGGAGAGCCTAGTTTATTTTCACTTTGGTTAGCATTTCTCACTAATATTCTACATTGGATTGATATTTAAATTCCTGTTCATTGACAGGGCCAAAGATCCATCGGGAGAGGATACAATTGCATGCAAATGTGTTCATTAAATTGATTATTTCTTCTGGAAACACTTTTCTAAAATATTAATCTAGTACCTATGGAAAAGCAATTAGAGCTAATCTTTTCTATATTTAAACACCACAATTCAACTCCTTTTCTTGTTTATTCAAAAGGCAGTTTTATCTCATTTAAACACCTGTGGGGTTTTTTTTTTAATAATTGAGCACATATACTCTTTTTGCTGGTACTTTGATATTCACATTAATTGTATTTGGTTGATTTCTTTTTAAGCCATTTTAATGTTCATAGTTCCTCTTTTTGAGACAATATCATTATTAAAATATAACATTTAATTTTTAAAAATCTGCAGAAAAATTGAGCTCATCATTTTCTTTCATATTATAATTCTACAGCATAAACATTTTACACTGATTTTTAACAAAATCTTTTCCCTTGCTGTGTTATTTCACTGAGGCATACAAACAGTATGACCATTAATGACAGATAATAGTACAAACCCTAGTGCCAATAAAGTTAACGTCAGTAATGTCAGTATGATGTGCACAGTTGCAGAGCATACCACAGCACCATAGTCTCTCAGCATCCTCTCAACGATAACAACAGGTGGCATGGATGGCCATTGCTGTGGACGTCTTTCCTCAGATGAAAAATCAGCACATGGGACTATTAAGAGATGACAGCAAAGATGAGAATGTCAAACATTCAGCTGTGTCATCTATCATTTGAAATGATATTCAAGCTCAGCCTGGCAACCCAGGCCTACTTCCCAACTACTTGAGAAACTTAGACAAAGGGATCATGAGTTCAAGCCTTTTCCCGACTCAAAAATAAGAACCAAAAAAGAGCTGCCAATGTAGGGCATCCAGCTACTGCCTATTTAATGCGCATGCATGAGGCCTCACATTGCTGCACCGTTACCACAAATGAACAAACAATCCCCTCCCAGAAAGAACGTTTGTCTGGGAGACATATTCACAAACAGGAGAGGATATTTTGAGAGAAACGCAAGGTGGTAGAACCATTTCTGACACACTTCAAGTACGCAGAGCTCAGTGTGGAGGTGCACCCCTGTGATCCTGGCACTTGGAGAGACTGAGACTGAGGCCAGTCAGAGACAAAGGACACTAAGCAACAGGACCAGTGAAAGGGATCAGCAGGCAAACTCTGACATCAACCCTGACAATCTGAGTTTGATCTCTGAAACTTATATTGTGGAAGCAAAGAGTCATCTCGCACAAGTCCTTCTCTGCCTCTGCGGTGAAGCACCCACCCCACTTTCCCATCTACATGTTTGAATAAGAAGCTCACTCGCTCATTCTGCTACAGAGGAGGAGGATGCTGCCTTTCTGTGCCTCATTGTTGTGTCTGCACCCATTCCTTTGCTGCCTCCTTCAGAGAGCTTATAGTCTGTTATCTCAGTTTTGTCATTTTGATGGGCAAACCCCACCTTAGTCTCAGCTTTCACTTGGTTTCTCATTGTGCAATGCATTTGGAGTTCAGACTGCAAACCTTGTCATCTTTTCTCCCTGTTCTGTATCTTTTGCCTCTGGTTATTTTCATTTCTGATTACTTCCTTCGGGTCCTATTCATGGAGGTGGCTCCTTTCCCCTGGCAGGGCACCTACTGAGAGACCATTCACAGAACCCTGGGAGAGGGAGTAATTGCCTCCGGAACACTTTCTGCTTCCTCTCCTGTTTGCTGTCTTATCCTTCTGTATTATGCTCAACATGGGCTTCATTATTTGCAAATTGCTTTTCTCCTTTTTCAGATTAACTCTCACCAATCATTAAGATTATTTGAAGTAACTGTATCATGCATCTCTATGACTCTTGCACAAAAGGTAGACTTTTGCAACCCTGCTTTTGTGCTGGGCAGTTCCTTCACATCCCTTGTTCTGATAGAACTATTTGCTTTGCATGCTAAGAATGCTTAAACTTAACTTAAAATTGTTTTGGACAATAGGCCAAAAATAGTCTAAAGTGTTTCTTTGTATTACTTTCTACCGACAGGGCATAACAGGGAAAATTCTACTGTACATAAGACTTCAGGAGTATATTTGGAAGTCCTAGAATTATGGCATATATTACAATGATATAATTTTATAAAATAATTACAAATGAATTATCTATTATCAGCAAAAATCAAATTAGCACCTTTAACAGGGAGTCATCTCAATAGTATAAAAGATACAATATTTCTAGTATATCTTCTTCACTTAAAAGGAATTCTTCTGACTGGAGAGATGCTCAGAGCTTAAGAGCACTGACTGCTCTTCTAGAGGTACTGAGTTCAATTCCCAGCCACACATGGTGGCTCATAACCATCTATAATTAAATCTGGTGCCCTCTTCTAGCCTGTAAGCATATATGCATGCAGAATCCTGAAAACTACATAAAAGGAATTCTTCCTGAATTTGCCTTGGGATGTTTTGCTTTTGTGGAATATGCCTTTTTATGGAGGTGTGATGTGGTGGTTTGAATATGCTTGGCCCAGGGAGTGGCACTATTAGGAGGTGTGGCCTTGTTGGAGTAGGTGTGGCCTTTTTGGAGGAAGTGTCACTGTTAGTGTGGGCTTTAAGACCTTTGTCCTAGCTGCCTGGAAGCCAGTCTTCTAGCAGTCTTCAGATGAAGATATAGAACTCGCAGTTCTTCCTATACCATGCCTTCTTGGATGCTGTCATACTTCTGCTTTGATGATAATGGGCTGGACCTCTGAACCTGTAAGCCAGCCCCAATTAAATGTTATCCTTATAAGAGTTGCCTTGGTCACGGTGTCTCTTGACAGCAATGAAACCCTAACTCAGACATTTGGGTTCTTATACTTGTTTAGGGGCTTTCCTTTTGGTTTTTGTTTTCTTTTTACTATATTTAGGTCTTATTGTATGTCATACTTTATTTTTTATTGTTTGGGAATTTCATATATACAAAATAATGTGTTTGATTAAGTCCACCTCCCACTTCCTCCCCTTCAACCTCTCCCTTATCCTGTCCCATGTCTTCTGCATCTCAATTTCATTTGTTCTTTCTTTCTTTGTTTCTTTCTTTCTTTTTTTACTCAGTTTATTTAATGCTACCAGTATGTCCATGAGTGTAAGGCTATCTACTGAAACATGGTAGCCTCTCAGGGGCTGCATCCTTGAAGAAAGCTTCCTCTCCCAGCAGCTCTCAAGTGCCAACATCCTTGGCTAGTGGTATAACTTTTTGCCCTTCCCTCATGCTGGGAATTTGTCTAGCTTAATTTTATATAGATCTTGTGCAGGTAGTCACAGTACTGTGAGTGCATATGTGCAACTAACTGCCTTGTTACATCTAGAAAACACTGTTTCTCCAAAGTTACCTGTGCCTTTGAGTCTGATAACCCTTCCATTGCCTCTTTTTGATAATTCTTGAGCCTTGAGAGGATGGGGTATGGCATAGATGTCCACTTTAGGAATGACCTCCTTGCTGATTCCATTCTTCACGTTGACTAGTTGTAGGTTTTTGTGCTAATGGACACCTCCTGCAAAAATAAGCTTCTGTAATGAAGACTGAATAGTATACTGGTCTATAGGGGTAATGATGAGTCTTTAAGAGTTAGTTTAGTAATATATTAATTTAGCAAAATCATGGTAGTAGGTTCTCCCCTAAGGCCTATGACCTTCCTAGTCTTTAGTTCTTGGCTCTGTTAATAGTGCCAGGCTTTGTGGAGTTGGTCTTAAATCCAACCAGAAGGTGGTGGTTACTCCCATATTTATACCAATGGTGTACAAGTGGGCATATCTTGCCAGAATGCTTGTTATTGCAGTGTTCACAACTAAATAAAATTAATGGATACTTTTCTTCCATGGTAACATGCATAGCATCTTCCAGCAGCCAATAGGGGTGAAGCTTCCATGTTGATACCAGCTTGATTTCTCCATCTTGTATGACTCAGATATGTGTTATCTTTAGCATTCAGATTCTGTAGCATCACCAAGAGCAGTGACAATAGCCTACAATATTTGGGAGTCTATTGGACCTCAGTTAGTGGCAATTCCAAAGCAGGTGATACATTCCAGACAATTGGCTTTTTATTTGAGACCGATGGTGTCTTGGAGAGGTGCTGGCCCACCTCTCTATTTAAACTCTTTTTATATGTTTATGTATGTATGTGTACATTTTATGAAGCTTCCATAATCGTAGGTTTATGTATGGCTTTTCCAAAAGTCTTTAGTGTTACTTATCACTCTTCATGAGCTTTAAGGAAGCATGTTACAGGAAATCAGTGAATGAGTGATGGTTACCATAAGATTCTCTGGTATGTCAGGTATTGGCAGAGGAGAAGAAAGCAGTAACTCTGGTCCTGTCACTATAAACGTCACTCTGCTTTGTGGTCAGGACAGGGACCTCAGGAGGGGGACACCCCACAGAGAAAGAAGTGAGGATGGAAGTTTCATGCAACTTCCCGTTTCATTTCTCTTACCTCCTGGTTCCTGTGTTCCCTTATTTTAACCTTAAATCCCACCTTCAAAGCAGCTCAAATGAAACCAATAAGGGGAACGGGGAGGGGGGGAGGAGGGGAGGAGGAGGGGAGGGGAGGAGGAGGGGAGGAGGAAGGGAGGAAGAGGGGAGGGGAAGGGAGGGGAGGGAGAGGGGAGGAGGAGGGGAACGGGGAGAGAGAGAGCAAACATGCACACACAAGAGTCCTGGGGTCATCAGAGAAGCAGCACCAGCTTTGTCAATCATTTGAACACGGACTTGCAGTTCCCAGCTGATTATTCCCATTTGGGACCATTTCCGAGAACACAGTCCTATTTATTCAGGTCCCTAATTTTTCACAATTAGTATTTATGTCTTTCCTGTAGGAATTATCTGGGTTCTGTAGGAAATTTAAATGTCCAAATAAAAGACTAATTTTAACAGACAAATGTAACCATGTCCTCTTCTGTTTATGTGTCCATCTGTGTACCTAATATTCTTAGGTAAGAGGCCAGAGAGGTGACACAGGTCTGCAGTCCCAGCCCTTGACACAGTGAGAAAAAGGATCAAGAGTCTAAGGTCCTTCTCACCTACTATTTCCACTCCACTGAAGATGTTGGCTAAGTTCATACTGTGTCAGATTGGACTATTTTCATCTGTCCCTTGCAGTTTTGACTCTTGAGGATTGAAACACAAAGATGAAATTATATGTTATTGTGACCAAGTTCTGCTGTGTTTAGTCTTATTAAAAATGAATGTATCGGTTTACATTTCTTTGATAATGGTTTATGGTTTGGGAGTAAAAACTTTGAAGGTCTATTATGTGCTATAATGCTTCAGCAAGACACATCTCGCTCATCTAAGAGGCTGCCTTCATAATTGAGCCTCACTCTCTGCTTCCTACAAGAATAATTATGTTTGTCTGCAAGATTTTAAATGCGATATTATGTTTCCATGTCTTTTCCCTTTTCAACCTCTTGCCATCTAAAAGGGGGTTTTCTTTTTTGTAGTGTGTGTGTGTGTGTGTGTGTGCTCAAATTGCTTTCTGAGCTCTGTCTCTCATGTTACTGCTGAGGTGTTTCATTGTAGGAAAGACAGAAAATAGGAAAAAGAACACTTAGGTGGCTTTGTTTGCCATTTAAAAATATATAACTCTAACTCAACACAATTTATTTTCAGGTTTCTTTATCTTTGATGCTTTTGATATTTAAACAGTTTATGTAAGAACTGAGAAAAGTGTACTTAAATGCATAAGAAGCAATGCAAAGCATCTCCTCTCAACCACTTAAAGTCTACGTGCATAGGAGAGAGTTTGGAAACAGAGGCTGGCATATGCCCGCCTTGCTGTGATTAGGAGCGAATGCCTCCTTTTGCCCTTTGGGAACACTTTCCCAGCAGATTAACAGGCTCATTTTTAAGCTGTTGCTGATCTAAAGGACACATTGAGGTCCTATAAACTGACCTGGGCCACTCCTAGTACAACCTGTCTTGTTCATTTTCTGGCCTTGTCTTTGGCCAGGTCTTATCTAGGTCTAGAGAAAAGAAGAAACATTCTGAGGTGGTGTAGCTTCTCAAGAGAGGCAGTATGCCTGAGAGACAGTCAAGGGCATGTACAATCACATCATGTGTGATGGTGTACAGAGGAGGTTCCCACATCATCCTCCACAGTCTCAGTACTAAGACTGAGATGTGAGCTTTGATGCTTCAAAGCTGCTTTAAGAAAGTCTACATCCCCATGAAATCCTAGGTGTCATCCATCCAAAAACTCCAAGTGTCCTGGGGAGATGGAGGTGATGGGAATCACCCTCATCACACTGTGGGAGCCAAGGGATGTCAGCTCTTCTCTCACTTTAGGATGAAGAATCAACGTGCTGTGAGTGAGCACATTCAAATTTCATGGCACTAAAGCTTTGGTTTTCATCTCTCAAAATGGGGACCGAAGTTCCAAGGATCATACTCTTGTTTCATCCATCCACTGAGCTTCTTTCAACTTTCCTGGTTTACCTGCTTTACCAGGAAGCTTGGGTGAAAGTGGGGTAAATGACCTTCTTTGTTTATAAAATGAGGGGTCCTCACAAAAGCAGTAAAGCTTTGAAAGGCCCTGGCCCTACTATCACCCATGGCTGTCATTCATCATTTCCTGAGTCCATTCAAGATGAACCCTGGCAGCTAAATTTAAGCAAGCTAAGTTAGATGGAAACACGGAACATCACTGGACACTTATCTAAGTACCATTGACAATGTGGCATCAATAAATGTATCTGAGATGCAGCAAAGAGACAGTAACAAGAAAGAGCAGTCACCCCAGAACATGACCTTACAACAATTAGTACTTTGAATCTGTTTTCCTTCCTCCCTTCCTTCCTCCTTTCCTTCCCTCCTTCCTTCATTTCCTCCTTTCTTACTTCCTTCTGTGTATGGCGTATCCATGTGTACATTTTTGTGTGTGTTCATGTGTTATGGGTGTGTATGCATGTATGTGTGCACATGGAGGTCAGAGGTCAGACAGCATTTCTCTATCATTCTCACTCTTATGTTTCAAAGCCAGGTTTTTCAATGAGCCAAGAGCTTACCAATTGGCTGATTGGCGCCAGGAATCCACCTGTCTCCATATCCCTGACACCACCCGAGGGCCCAGGTTACAGGTACGTGCTGCCACACTTGGCTCCCTTGTTTTGTTTTATGTTTGTGAATCTTTTGCTTGAAAGTCTGTATACATACATGTCGGCTCCTTGCCAGCAGGTCCAGGTGAGGGGAGAGAACCCAGTCCGGCCCGGGGCTGAGCGGGACAGCGAGTGTCGACGGCCCAAAACAAACACGCCAGGCCGGGAGTCTTGTCGAAGCAGAAACTCACTTTATCAACCTAGGCACTTGCTTATATAGAGAAGGCAAGGAAGTGGGCACTTAGGTATGGAAAGAGATGATGTAGGAGGCAGGAAAGGGTGACGGAGGGTAAGGGGTAACTGACAGGGCCAATGGCAAAACTTCACATCAGAAACAGCGGGCAGAGGCAGGGCCAAACAGGTCTTGCTGAATCACCCCTATACAGAAGTGACTGAGACAGGTCTCAAAACTAGAGCCAGGCTTAGGCTCTTCCACAAGGCTGCAGAAACTCCAGCCAGGCTCCGGTTTGTCCTCAAGGCCCAAACCAGGGCCAAAATGGGGCCCAACACATATACACTATGTGTGTACCTAGTTCCCCCGTGGAGGCCCAGTTCTGGATCCCTGGAATCTACAGTTATAGGTAGTTATGAGCTGCTATGTGTGCTAGGAATGCAGGTCCTCTCAAAGAGTAGCAAGTGCTCTTTGCCATTGATCCATCCATGCCTGCTTTGGTTTGCTTGTTTGTTTGTTTTCCCACACAAGTTCTGGGGATCGAAACTCAAGTCCTCAAGCTGATGCATCAACCACTCTACAAGCTGAGCCACCTCCCCAGACCCTTGAGTCTTTATTTCTTCCTCTATGAAATGGGAGCAATGTTATCTGCTTTACAGCTGGAAAAAGATTCAGAGAATTAGTAGATGATTAATAAGTAATAAATTATTATTACTTTATTTTAAACATATCTTAAAGTATTACCATTTAAAACCAAATTCACCTTGACAGAGCCCATTGAATTGGAAAGTACTGAGGGATTTAAAATTCTCAAATTCAACATCTTCTAACATTACCAAAACAAGCAGTTGATATTCCAGAGGTCTCTCAGAGAAGTTTCAGACCACTCAAATTGAAGTGTGGAGCAAGAAGCATATTTTCACCTCTCCAGCAATTAATCTGTCTGTGTCTTATTCCTGTTTCCTGAGCTCTGTGCACGCTGTGGTGCCTGGAGGCTCTTAAACAGTTTTTACTTCATTTTTTCCTGTGATGACAAATATTTCAGCATTACTGATTTTCAAATGTGAAAAGACTAGAAATGGAGGAATAAAATCAGGCCTTCCAAGATTTACCCAAAAATAGTCTTAGGTCTCTTTGTCCTGGTTCCATTGTGCTTAACTGTACGGTTTAATCACACAGCAATATAAAAGCACATCATGAAGGTGGTGATGCCAAAGGCCACACACAGGGGTGTTTTCATGTATTTTTCTGTAGAAGGGATGACTTTAGATTGATTTTCTCAAAAATGGAAGATAAGATATGTATAATTTGATACTAAAGCTGTTGTATCCCCACTGTGTGCTGGGCAGTTTCTGAGGTGGTATAGAATTTTCCAAAGACTCACTGGCCCCTACCCTTCTCAAAGCTGAGAAGCATGGGGGCGGGGGTGGGGGGAGAAATTTCACAAATACCAAAACTACAAAGCATGTAGGAAGTGCAACAAAGGTTAAAGAAAAATATTTATGGGAACAACAAAATAATGGAAGCTGAAGACTTCCTGCAGAGACCTTTAGGAAATCACTAGAATGGTGGCATTTAAACTGGATAGGGTTTTGACAGGAGGGACACATGAGGTTAGGAGGATCCTGGAGAAGAGAAGAGTGTGAACAAAGGCACGGCGGTATTGGTGGTCTGTGGTGGCTGCAAACACATGGGTAGGAGGAGGTTAAGCACACGCTGTTAACATCATGGATAGCGGGGGGGTGGGTGGGTGGGCTCACTGTATCTGAGAGATACTAACAGCATATGAAGCATCAAGAAGGAAGAATAAGGAAGGAGGAGAGGCTTCAGATGACAGAGATATGAAAAGTCATTTTAGTAAAAGTGGAAAGAGAACATGTTTCAGTGCTGGGGTTGACCAGAAGGCAAGTGGTGGTGTTGGCAATGCAGCTCAGTGGTAGAATGCTTGCTTGCCTAGCACAGTGAGCCCCAAGTCCAAGGTCCAACACAACCCCCAAAGAAGAAATAGAAAATAAAAGGAGCAATTGGAAGACAACGGGGAAGCAGTTTCCTTTAGTAGGAAATCCTCTGTAACTCAATTCACCTGGATTCCCAGCTCTTTGCCTTGGGGTAGGAGCCCAGAGGGAAACGGGCAGCGCATTCACATCAGGTACCTGGTGAGTTCAACATGAAGAGGGTTGTTGCTAAGGTGTACATAGTGGTGGTAAGGTGCTGTGACCACCCCTCACCCTGAGTGGCAAAGGCAGCAAGTAGTTCCTAGCAACTGAAGGAAGAATGCAAGGTTCCTTCCATAGGGAAGCCATAATAATGTTAAACAAAGTGAACACTTTTACAATGAAATGGAGTATTTTATCCCATAAAATGGGTAAATGTGCAAACAAATTTTTAAAAATAGGCTTTAAAAAAAGGGGAGGTCCTAGACATGAATGAACGCCAGATTGCCACTCTCATAATTAACATTGTTTCATATCAAGCTTGCACAGAGGCCACCAGAGTGAATTTCAACAAGACCATGCACTCATGGATACCATTCTAGTCATTTAGCCCAAGATTATTGCTTCAAAGTATCTGACGTAGAGGCCAAGGGAGATTGCTCCATGGATAAGGACACTTGCTCTACAAACATGAGTATGTGAGCTCAAATCTTTACCACCTGCATAAAAAAGCCAGACATGGCTGCATCTGCCTGTAACTCTAGCTGGGGGTGGAGCCCAGGAGATTTCTGGTCAACCAGAACAGTCAAATATCAGGCTACCAGTTCAGTGGTCTCATAGCAACAGAGTGGAGATGGATAGAGAAAGACACTCAATGTCACCTCCTTGTTCAACAGGTACATGCATGCGCATGGGCACACATACACAATACAACACACACACACTTATACACACACACTCACACAATGACCTGCACATTCATGTGCATGCATACACAGTATAACACACACAGACACACACACACACAATGACCTGCACATTTATATGTACACATACACAGTATAACACACACACACAGAGACACACACTCACACAATGACCTGTACATTCATGTACACACATACACAGTACCACACACACACACACACACACACACACACACATGCGCGCACACACACTATCTCTCATTTGTCCAGTGGTTCACTATGGCTCTTCTGTTCTGATATTCCCAAATAGTGAGTGCACTATGGTGAGCCTCTCTCTGATTGTTCTTGCCCTGACCTCAGTTGTTATCACCCTCTTCTCCCCTATTTCCTGTTGATCCCAAAGGAAAACCTCCACATAAATGAGTTTCCTAGAGTGCCAAGCAAAGAGCCTGGAGGCTGAAAGAAACTTGTCTGTGTCCTCTCTCGGTTTCTTATTTGTAGCACTTGTTATGATGGTGACTAAAATAGGATCATATGACAGGTTGTATGGCATCTCTCTTCCTATAAACTACCTGTTGGATCATTGGCTCTGCTGTAGTTCTATTACCTGACCTCATGTCTTGCAGTTAACCAATTTCAAGAATGAATGAAAACAGTAAACATTACAGTCTCTACTATTGCCTGTTGTGGTGGTGTATGCCAGTAGGATTTGCTGAAGAAGGCAGAGGCAGGAAGATCTCAAGTTCAAAGCCAGCCTGGGCTACAGTCTCTATTATTTATTGCAGAAGTTTTACTTAAAAAATTTCAAAAGAAAGTAAAAACGTATATCATTCATTTAATATTGGGTTTATTTTAAGTCATACATAGAAGAATTCTATGGACCTGAAGGGATTTTTTTTCCTCCTTGGTGTGCCTATAATGTTTTTTTCCCAAGTTCTTCTCTAGAATCAGGTCCTTGGGAGACATCATTGTGTGAGAAACAGCAGAACACTGCATGTCTTAAATACCTGTTACACTGAACACGCAATGTTGGTGGCAGCTGGCAGCACTGGAGAAACTCTGCTCACATGCAGAAGATTTATGTTTCTGAGCCTTCTACAAATTGCTAAAAATTGCTTGCTTCTCTGATTTGCCCTGTGTTCATCAAATAAATGTCAATAAACCTGTATTGATGAAAATTTTTGCTTAACCAGTAAGAAAATTCTTTATCAATTGCACATGGGGAGAAGGCTGTAACAGAGCAGTGCCAGGTGGGAGATAGAATGGCTCCAGGGAAGATGTATGTATGGGGGAAGGTCGTTCGTGTGTATGTAGTAGCGTCATTATTTTCAACCCATTGTGCAATGGTCTGGGGACATAACCGTGAGCCCAGTAAGCCCGTTTTCTGCTCCAAACATCCTTAAATTTATGTTCTAATTTGCAATAGCGAAGCAAGTAGACAACAGGAAAAACAGGAATCAGACCATGAAAGATACACTGTAAGGGGAAAGTAGAATGCTCTGTGACAACTGACTCAGACTTGGGCTTGGGATGAATAGAGAGGAAAGGAGAACAGAAGAGGGGAGGAAAGGGGAGGAGAGGAGAAGGGAGGGGAGAATAGAGAGCACATGCACCATTTGGGCTGCATGCTACAAAAAGATTGCCAGGTCCATGATGAGATGTATAGCATCTTGTATACTGTATCAAGCTGCCACTTAAGGGTATGCTAAAAGGTGCAAAGGGAAAAAATTGCCTATTGTGTCAGAAACTACAGAAAGGGTGGGATAAAGACATAGAGGCATCAGATTTATTTAGTGGCCTAGAGGTCACTAGGCACCCAGAGAGGATCAGAAGAATGGGGGACACAGAAAGCAGATTGATGCCACTTGTGGAAAGAATGGAGTGAAGAAGTGTGGGTGGTAGGGCTAGGAGAAGTTTGGTACTATTTTGCTACACAATGAAAAAGGAGGAGACGGCAGGAAGGTAATGTGGGGTGAGAGAAGATAACGGTCACTTGAAGTAGGACACAAGAATGTTCTATTATGTAAAGAGAAGATGGTGCCAGAGACAGGAAAGGGTCATAGAGACTGAGTGTTCGAGCAGAAACAGGAGGCAGGATCCAAGACACGAGACATGATAATGAGAGAAAGAGGCAGCACAGGAAGACAGGGGCGTGAGAAGTAGGTGGGGCTTTTTGCTTGAAAGTAGGAAGAAGATTCAGTTGACACTCTTTTGTGGAAAATGGTCAGAGCAGTAAAGTGATATGGAAACGTGGGAAGATGGATGTTGTTAAAGCATGCCTCAAATAGTGGGAAGGTGAACTCACAAGGAAATGTGTTCGATGCTTATTTGGGGCTATGGCCAATCATTTGAATGCAACCAATCACCTTAGAGTCCCTGGGTGTCATTTTCCTAGCAAAGGCTAACATCTTTTGTACAGCTATGTGTTCAAACAAGTTGTAGTTTTGACAGCTGAGTATGAAGTGAGAAGAAAGGGACATTTGTTGCAAGTGGTCACTGGAGTGATGGACCATAAAATCTAAGTAAAGAAGCAAGGACATGAAGGCACAAAAGGAATGACGAATAGGAGGAAGTTGTCACTTGTATGTGTCAAAGGGATGAAAGAGTCATTGGTGTGTGTAGTAGAAGAAGTGAACTGGAAAACTAGGTGGCAGTATTGAAAAGGTAGTGTGTTGAAACTGCTATCTTAGGTCATTCCCTGCTGTGGCAGGAACTGTGCCCTGAGGAGGTAGAAGGTGAGGTGGGAGGAATGAAAGATGACACTTGTCACAGAGGTTGGGGTATGCTACCCTGTGCTCTCACAATTTTGCTGTTGGGATGAAAAGAAAGAGAGTAAGACAAAGTGAGCCAAACAAAGATACACCAGATAAGACAGGAGATGCAATAGGCCAGGAACCGTGAGACAGTGGCTTCAGTGTAAAACTGAGCTCTCTGTGCTTTATTCTCAGCCTTAAAGAGGCTGCAAGAGCATTGTCCTCAGGACTAGCCAGACTGGCAGGTGTTCAGAATCTGGAGGGACAAGAAGGCCTGCTGATCATAAACCCATGAATCTAGAATTCTAGAAGACACTGGAACATCTAGAAGAGAACAGAGAAAAAGTTGGGTAGGCTCATCACTATGTGGGAGATTGAGTCTGAAAGGGAACAGGAGCAAAGCTAGGGTTAGGGGCAAGCCCAGAGGGGAGATGGTCTTATGACAGTAGACAGAACCAGACTGAAAGAGAATCTCTTCCCTCTGAGGTCTGCAAAATAAGTCTGAGGTTTCCCCTCACTATTGCTCTGGAATTGGCTTTTGTTAGGGAACAAAGGGCTTCAAGAAGTAAAGGAGAAGAGCCTTTGAAGGGACCAGAAAGATGTATTTTACAGGTCATTTGCAGAATAGAGGAATTCAGTTTTCTGACCAGAATGTAAGTCATTCTGCTTCCTGACAACTTTTAAAGGGTAGAAATCTGAGAAGCAAGGACCCACCCCTTAAAATTTCCCCTCTGGAGACTACCGCTGGTAGGGGTTTTAGAAAAACCACTCACGTTCCTGACTCACACATACTCTTCCCTCTTCGCTGAGATAGTGCAGATGTTGGAATCAGCAAGGGTAGGAGAAGAGCTGAGAAAGTTCAGGAGCAAAGAGACTCACTGTCTCAAAAGGAAGAGTGGGGGCATTTGTAGCAGACAGTGGATGAGGCAAGGTCACCAAAACCTGATGCTGATGTCTATGCCTCTGTGAGGTGAGAACAACAAGAAACCAACATGGGCTTTGATCTGGTTCTTACTTCCTGAGTATGGTCAAAGGAAACACTTTACCAGCTCCCAACCCACCCTTATAGAAACAGGAAATAGAAAAAAAGAAGTAATTTATCCTAAGGAATCCATAGTGTGTGTATATATATATATATATACATACATACACACACTAGGCCACACCAACCAAACTCAGTTTCTGGTTATCAAATTCTAACTTTTACAATTATCATTGTTAGACACAATGGGGATTTTTTTTCTCTCCCTTGCTAATGATTTAAGAAGTGAAAGGGGGAAATTGAAGTAAGAATGGGATATGCTATGAAAGAGGAGGGATAGAGGGTGGGAAGGAGGGAGGGAGGGGGGAGGAAAGATACAAGGTTTTTCCATTCACAGCTTGAAAAACATGGAGAGCACAAGGAAATGATTTTTAAGAGGAAGCTGTGGTCAACTTTATCAGAACACGGTGAGGGAAGCATAAGCCTAGATCCCCCAAAATACACAGTCACTTTCTTTACCCTGAGATACCTTTGACATTGAGACCTAGATGAAAGATTTATGTTTGTAAATCTTTCAGATAATTCATAAAATAATTCTTAGGAAACTCCAAGTCCTAAGTAACGTTTGCACATTTTAGGTAAGGGATATACTAAGAAAGAGGGAAGGAAGGAAGAGGAAAGGCGGGAGAGAGAGGGGGGAAGGAGGGAGGGAAGGACAGTGAAAGGCTTTTCCCGTTGGCTCCCTTCTTGCCTGTATTACAGCTCTCAGGAACTTGGCTGCTGTTAAGGGTCTTAAGCACCAAAGTCATGCTCCCTGCTCTTTCTTTCTCTTGACAGCACCGAGACACAAGGTGACAACAGGTTTGCAAAGTTACTGACCCAGAGCACAAAGGTGGACAGTGACGGGCTAGGAGGGTGCCACAGCCTGAGCTCATGGGCCAGTGGACCAGCAGGAACAGGGCGTGAAGACAACTCAGACACCCGTGTGTCTGAGGCTGTGGACCAGAGAGAGGGGCTGGGGCGAATCCGCAGCAACTGCGGATGGAGAGGATGCCATTTACATCAAGAGTGAAGCTTTATCCTTAGCAGGGCTTCAACCCTTCCTACTCCCACATTGAAGGAATTTCTTTCTAAGACCACCACAGCTGGCGACTGAAAAGGAGCACAAGACCCCACTAGTGAGGTGCAAGGGGCTCCCCTGCTTAGACATAGTCTAAAAAAGAAATTCTTATCAAATCCTCCTGAACCTTTTCCCCTGTAGTTTTGAATTTAAGATAAAAATTCTCCTGAGGTTTGCTTCACCGGACTGGTAAGTGTTCCCAGCACATAGAATGTATTTTAATTAACCAGGCAATTATGTTCCCATGCATTATAGGGAGGACCATTAAAGTGTATCTTCGGCCCGCAGAGTCTTATGTCCTTCCACAACCAAAGACATTCTCTTATCTCTGCCTTACTACATGGAGGACAGAGACAAAGAAAGAGCTTTTGCAAGCCCACCCCTGCTCCCCTTTCTTTTTTTTTAAAGATTTTTTTTAATGTTAGCATTGTACTCAGTATGGTAGTTTCATATGTATTCCGTTCACATTCACTCTCTCCTAGCACCTTTTCCTTTACTGTCTGCCTGTCTCTTGCTCATTCTCCTCTCCTGGATCCTTCTAGGACACATGAGTGATCACGTCAATGGATCCTACTGCCCTGTTGTTTCCCCGAATTTCTGGTAAGATCTCTTTTTCCTGTTTTGGTTCCATGTCTGTTTTTGTCTCACACACACACACACACACACACAAACTCACACTCATACACACTCTGTTTCTCTCTCTTTCACACACACACACACACACACACACACACATACAGAGTGTAAAATGTAGGATGTGTATATGAGATCAAATATGCAGTGCTTACTGTCCTGAATCTGGCATATTTGGATTATCAGTGACTTTTAGTTGCATTCATTCATAAGTGTCCTAATCCAGCATTTGTGCCTTTATACCTGATAGTCAAAATCTAGGAATAATCACACAGCTTCTTTTGAACACTTTCCTATAGAGAAGCGACTCGATATTTTCAGTATTCATTTATAAGGGATTGGCCTTATTAGAATGAATAGGTAATTACTACACACCATACTAACACTTTACAGTTGTCATTTGAGTATATATTTGCAGTACTTTTAGATTGAATTTTATCTTTATTCTGTAGAAGAGAAAACTGAGTCGCAGAAAGTTGGCTTCTCTCTTGAAGCCAGGGAGATGAGGCCAGCCAGATGAAGATGTAGAACTCTCAATTGTTCCTGCACCATTGCCTGCCTGGATGCTACCATGTTCCCACCTTGATGATAATGGGCTGAAGCTCTGAATCTGTAAGCCAGCCCCAATTAAATGTTGTCCTTAGAAGAGTTGCCTTGGTCATGGTGTCTGTTCACAGCAGTCAAACCCTAACTAAGACAGAAAGAAAGCATACAGATTCTAAGACATTAACAATATGCTGTGTGGCATAATCCCTAACTTCATTCTAAATATTTATCCTTATACCACAGAAAAGTATTTCTCACCTCTCATCAAGGAAACTTCTCTTTGTAACAGATGGAGACAATTACAGATACTCAGGACTGATCAAAATACAGAGTTGTGGAGCCCAGTCCTAACTGATACATCTATAACACAGCTCCTGCACATAAGGCCCAGGGATCATTGCTGAAGAGGGTGTGAGGTGGAGGTTAGAAGAGACAGAGAAACCAGACATTCGCTGTGAGATTGGGTCTCCTACAAATGTTAGAGGAGCTATACTCACAATATCTCTGCAATATGGCTATCTAAACATGACCTGAACCAGGATTAGACCACTAATAATGCAAATGGGAGAAAGCTCAGCAGCCTCAAACCTAGACAAAGAACCACCTTCAACTAAAGATTGTTGAGAGTGGGAGAAATAGTCTTCTCCAGGGAAAAGCACAACAGTTGATTATCCAACACCAAATGGTTAGACCAAAACCACAGACAGGTAGCTTTATGGAGATTGAGCAAGTTGTGTTTACATAATGTAGGACTGTTCACACACACACACACACACACACACACAAACAAACATCTCACCAAGGAAGCTATAGTACGTCACACAGTAGGCCTTTTTGTCCAAACAGCTTTACTTGCAAATGTTTATTGCAATGAGTCATCCGTCTGATTCCAGGCCTCTGGCTTCTGCTACAATATCAATTCAGGATCCTCACTGGGACTCTTCTAGGATATCTTGTTGTTGCCCTGTATCATGGAGATCCTGCAGCTTTGGATCTGTGGTACAGGCCCCTTCATACACTCAAGCAATTCATAGATGAGTAGGTGTTAGTGTGGGTCAACTCAAAGCCCTGGATCTGGGTCTGGGTGGTAGCTGAGTTGGTCAGCTCTCCTGTATCCATGCCACCAGAGCCAACACTTCAGCACTGCTCTAAGAAAGGGTGGAGCCAGCTCACTCAAGTGTCAAACCCAGCAAGGTTGGGGTCAGCTCCCCAGCTCTTACACCCTTGGGGCTGCCCCAATATTACAAGGGCCAGCTCTCCATGGTGAGGTAAGGGGCCTGCTCTCCCAAGTGCTGCCACAGGTGATGGGCATAACCAGCTCTTCCAGACTCTTAAGGATGGCTTACCCATGCCCTGCCACCAGGGCCAGCTCTATTGTAATGCCCAGGTGAGATGTGAGGTCAGCTCACCTTGATGCCCACGTGAAGAGTGGGGCCAGCTCTCCTGCTTGTGGCAGACATCAAGTGTCTGGGCCATCTCTCCCACACCCTCATCACCACAGGGCAGGAGAAGTACAGAACCAGCTCTCCCAAGTGCCAGGGCTGGGGTGGTGTGAGGCTGGCTCTCCTATATACATGTTACCAGGGCCAACTCTCCCACACTGCCCAGATGAGGTGCACAACCAATTCTCATGAATGCCACAGTCACTGAAGGGTTGAGTCAGCTGTGCACATCTCTCAGACATCAAAATGGCAGCAGGTGAAAGTCCAGATCAGAGACGTCCGCATGGCCTTTGGTGGTAACGTGGGTCACCTATGCAGACATCTATGCAGACCTCTGCTGCTGTAGGGCCACAGACCCAGACATGGTCCACAGTGACAGCATGGGCCAGGGCATCACCATAACCTCAGGTGGCAGTACAGAGTACTCACATTAAGCAGTTCCTCACTACCCTTGAGTCTCCAGTTCTGCCTCTCTTCATTCATACCATTCTGCTTCTGTTATTCTTCCCTCTTTCCACCACAGGCCTCTGAGTGTCTTCTGACTTGCCTTCAGTGTGTGCTAGCAGGCTGGGATCATCCTATTTCATTCATTTTTATGGTGAAAAAAAATGCATGTACATGTAAATTCCACACCTCCATTCATTCATCTGTTTCTGATCTGATTCCACAACTTAGCATTTGGGGTGAAGAAGAGGAACAGCAAGGAACATGAGAAGGTGACAGGCACATATGGTCTAGATACAGGACATACCTGAATGAATGGGTCACCATGAACCTGTCACTTTGCACAATAAATAAACACTTATAATTTTTTTAAACAATGTTGTGTGTATGTGCGTACAGTTTTTGTCATTAAAAAGGCAAACTTAAATAGAAAAGCACATCCTGTCTAGAATCATTGCTCACGTTCAAAACTTGCTTTGCTCCAACTACATCGGTGCTTTCCCGATGCTGTAAATAATTCATAGCAATCTACATATTGATGATTTCCTTACCATTTCAGCTAAAACAATAAAATAGAAATAAAAATAAAACAAGACATAGAATATTTTAAAATAACACATTCTTAGTCCTTAAAAGCTAACTTTAAAGCTTTAAGAGTTACTCTTTAAGGTAAAGAGGAATAGTAAAAGTTGTCTTCTGAAGGATGTAGACATTCCTCCTTAAAAGTCTAAAAAGCAAGCAGGGTAGAGGATTGGAAGAGGAATCAAGATATTGTTTGATACTTCTCCCCGTCTCCTGTATTTATCCTCTGTTATGTGTAAAGCATTGTGTTACGCTTAAAGAAAAACTATTAAATAAAATGGGTAGAATCATGTACAGAAGAGAAAAGCATTAAACGCACAGCTCTAAATAGGAAGTTGTAAATGGTGAAGGAAAGGAGCATGAGAACATCACAAATAATGAGAGATTTCCATGTGGCCTGGAGGAATAGGAAGCCCATATGTAGTGCTATGTTCCCGCGTCACAACTAACAGACAGAGGAAGTGCTGGTCAAGGAGGGTCTCTGAGCAATCAGAAACACAAAGGTCCCCAGGGATGCAAGATCCTGAAGGGTTTCAGAAACAGGGAGAATGCTTGTGACTGAGCCTACAGGGAAGTGAAATAGAACAAGGCAAGCTGGAAAGGAGTCCAGATCTTACAGACATCTCAAAATACTTGAATTTTATATAAAAGGACAAGATATTGAAAGCTAATAAATCTCAAAAACAAACCCTTTTTAAAATACTTTGTTTATCATTTAATTATTATTAACAGCGATTGAGCCTTAAGATGTCACTATGACTGGCCTGGAGTTCATTACATAAGTCAGTCTGGCCTTGAGGTTTTAGAAATCCTCCTGCCTCTGTCTCCTGAGATCTGGGATTATTGAAGTGCTATTTTAAAACCACGCCAGGCTTTAAAAGTACATTAAAGATCATTTCAGCTTCTGGGTTGCATTTTAGGGGTGAAACGTAATAAAAAGAATTAGAGGACCTTGTTAGTAGATAATTGCTACCAGGTAGGCAAGAAAATGTGTGCAAGGAGAGAGGAAGAATGGGAACCATTATCTACAGTTGATCTGATTCATCCGAAGTCATCATCACAAATCTTGGGTGTTTCATCGTCAAATCTCTTCTAAACACTGCTAATCCTGCCCCCTGTATGGCTTCATACTAATAATAATTGATAATACTTTGCTGTATTTTATGCTAAGTGCAGGGCATCAGTGTCTCATTTAATTCTCCCTTTAACTCTATTGGTACAAATTTTAGACTGGTCCAAACATATGCTTTATTAGGGATCTCTAGGAACACAGAATAAATAGAATGAAACTGAAAAGGGTGTTTGTTAGGGTGGTTACAGCATACAGAATGGGTAGTCCAGCAGCGGCTGTCTGTAATGGAAGAGTTGGACTTCCACTACTTGCTCAATCCATGAGGCCGGATGCCTCAGCAGCCTAATGTGGTACTGAAGACCCAGAGGATCCCTGGGTTGCTGCTAGTCTTCATTCTGGGTTCAAAAGAGAGAGTCCTTGGACATCTTTATATCTGGGCTACTCCTGGAAGGCGATGGTCATTTGGGACAGAGGTGTCATCCTTCTTTGTTAATCATTCCCTAAAATAGCCTCACAGACACTACTATGAGCATGTCTCTTAGTTGATCTTAGATTTGGTCTAGTTGACAACCATTGTCAACCATCATATGTGACAAATGAATAAATGTCCTCGGAACTCAGTGTCATCTTTTTTCAAAGTTTGTGCTAGGCAGTCCAGTATGGCATTGCCGAAGTAATAATACTATGTTAGAGAGCCTCTAAAATATCCCACAAGGACTCTGGCCTCCTAGAATCCATTCCTGTATGGAATTCCATCCACCCCACATGTGTAGTGTGGACCTGCCCACTTTCTACCCACAGTTCTACCAAACTGAACCCAGCAAACCTGAGTGGCCTACAACTTGGAGACTGGATTATAAAATAGAAAGTTTAGTGTTAGTAGCACTTTCCCTAGAGGGCATTCTCTTGGCTATCTTGTTCACTTGCTCTAGTAAAGCAAGCTGCCATGTTAGGGCTGTCCTATGAGGAAGATACAATGCCAGGAACAGAGGCCGGCAGCCCATGTAGAACTGAGGGCTGCCAGCAAGCACATTAGTGAGCACACAGGGGACCTTCCCCAGCCTGGGCCTTGGGTTCTTTGCAGGCAAGCTGACACTTTGAGTTGACTTGTGAGACTGTGAGCAGTAGAGCTAATTAGGTGTTGTCCAGATTTTATTGTTTTTAAGGTACCATGTTTTGGGGGCAATTTGATACACAGTGTGATACAAATTTTAATAGTAACTCTCATAATCTTATGTTTATGCAATCATTTAATTTTTTCAATGAAAATTTAGGTTCCAGAATAGGAAAATCAGGAAAAAAATATTTTCACTATCTTCATCCAAAACGTAACAGCTGCACACGGAAGTGCCATCTGCATTTTTAACAAGAAAAACTGGTATTTATTCACCTGGTTTTCATTACCTTAATTCCCACCTCTAAGACCACTTGAAACATGGTACCTAGCAAGGGAGTTGGGTTCCCGTTCGTGCTAAGCTGTGAGTACGGAAGCATGTTTAAACCATCTGGCCTGCTGCTCTCTAGGCCTCCAACTGTGTAGCAGCCAGTTGGATTCCTCAGCCTGTGCTGCGGCTTCCTAATCCCTGGGTCAGTTCCCACTCCAAGAGAAGGGCATGGTTTTAGACTGTCAATCAGTATTTTTGCCAGTTCGAGATATATGTAAGGGATACAAAATTTTCAAAATTAACATAATACCAGAGCTCAGATTGGGCAGGACCACAAAGAATTTTTTTCTCAGAAGTTTTCCCAGAAGGAGCTAATTACTGTGGGAGAGAGTAATTTTCACGTTTGGCTTGAGTAACTACAGAAACAACAAAATGCAAATATTTTAAAAGGAATGGGGAAAATTAGAGAAAGAAAAACTTCTGATTGCTCTCTCTGAAGGGCACACTGTAAGTAGTCACAGATTGTGTGTGTGTGTGTGTGTGTGTGTGTGTGTCCATGTGAATTGACAGAAGGAGAAACATAGGACACAAAGTAAATCAATGCATACATTTTTCTATACAGTTATTGAGTATCTACTGTGTGTCAGGAAAGCCTTGAATGTATAGGTTATACTACAGGAGAAAACAAACCCAATCTCTTCTCCAAAACAGCCTGAGTTTTAGTGGGAGAGACAGATAAGTAAAAGCAAAAGCAATAAATCAATAAATAATTACAGGTTGTGATAGGGATGGGAAATAAGAACCAGGACTTTGTTTATAATGGATGTTCAGAAAATGCTAGCTGGAGAACTACAGGCAGAGTAGGCCATTTGTGTCCCTGACAAGAGATCTTTCCAGACAAATAGAATAGCAAGAGCAGTAACTTGAAGAAGCTTGGGACATTCTAGAACAGTCAAAGTTTGCTGAGCTTGGTTGAAAGATGAGGCAGTGACAAGGGCCAGATCATCAATGATTTGTAAACTGGAAGACCTGGGCTTTTATTCTTTGTTCATAGTGGTTTATGGTCCAGTGACATACTGTAATTTGTCCCCAGAACATGACTGTAACGGCTGTGTGATGAACAAGGATGGGACCTCAGGGCAGAAGGTGATGGAACTGCTTCCGGCCAGAGATGAGAGTGGCTGGGGACAGAGTAGTGCAGAAATGTGAAACAATGGGAAGGAGTTTGGAAGTAAAATCCAAGACAAGATATTTGAGGTTGAGTTGGCTGTGATGTAGAAGTAGCATGAATTAAGGGAACTTTGTGTCTTGTAATTGGCGTGTGAGTATGGTGCTCCGTGAAGATCTGGAGTCAGGAGACCTTTGTAATGAGAAGTCTGAGATGCTTGAGAGTCAGGTAAAAAGGTAGCCTAGGAATTCAGAATTCAAGCTTGACAGTTACATATTACCAATATGAAGTTGGGCACAGCCCACAGTTACCATACATATACTAATGAATCAACTACAGAAAACTCCGTATTTTTCATGAGCCTGTGTGATTCCTCAGGGTGCTCGCATGAGGTGCGGTGAGTTGTTTCCAGCACCTTCCCATTGCCACACCACAAAGCCAAACCTCTCCTCCCCCAAAACAACCTTTATCTCTGCACAAAGACCCAAGGCAGACTTCAGAAGGCTTTCGGGCATTTTCTCTACTTTTGTGTGTATAAGAAGCCCAAGCACAGAGGGCATCATTTAACTGCCCCCCTTCTGTTTCACACCTCTCAAATTTTAAAAATTATAATTCTTCCATAGAAGGAGTTTGGGAGGTAGGTTTAAAATTAATGAGACCTTTACCGTAAGACAGATGAAGACAAGGAACCATCCCACGGGAAATAGATAATCCTGCAGAGTCACCACTTCTCTGCAGGTGACCAAGCTGTGGCTCTGAGTAGGTAAGTAACTTGTCCAGTGACACATGGCTTTCTTTTGCCACCCAAAGCCATATGCCACCATGAGAGTGGCTGTTAAGCCCAGGACTTCTACTTCTCCCAAAGTTCTTAGACCCCATTTATCATCTGCTGCGTTGAGTTCAGCAAACCGCGTGTCCTCTCATTTGTATTGCCACTGTTTCTGCTGGGGTTTGGACGCGCTCAGCTCCTCACCTCTGCCATTTGATGGCATTCTGCTATTGCCTCAGCTGCTTAATAAAAAGCAATTCCCAATACCCCTTTCTGAATGTCACAAATAGCTGCGATTGCCTTGGCAATTGCCTGGACCTCTGCAGCCAGCAAGGACTGGCTGTTACCTAAACTGTTCATTTTCTTCTGGCCACAATCCACAGGACACTAAATTCATTAACTCTGAGGCTTGCTTAATGGCACCGATTCCTTACTTTGCTTTTATTTTTCCCTTTGTCCTTCTGCCGTATGCCTGTGTTTCTGTGCTTCTTCCTGTCCTTCATTTCCTTTTTTCATTTCACTTTTAACTTCATTATTTTATTTTCAGGTTATTTTAAATGATAATCTAATGTTCTCTTTTTAGTCTCAGATTCTCCATCTATGATTTCATTTTTTCTCCCTTTGAAACAGTGCTATTTGAACCGATGAATACTTACCTATTCATTTGTTTAAAAACACTAACAGCCTGGCAAAGGATTTAACCATACTATATTAAAAATAGTAGTTGTCATCAGGAGATATATCTATCTTATTTAGGCACAGTAGCTCCCCTGCCCCCCCAAAAATGCCCAAACTCTTCTGTAGCAATTTCTGCCCGTCTGTCACTATTATAAGCCACAAGCGTATACATAATTTTCCCAGGCGCTCTGTGAGTCTGCTATTATTATCTGCTTGTTACAGGTGAAGAAACTACTGAAAAATAGAGCAAGAGCTCAGAATAGAAAGTCTATATATGGTTTTGCACGCGGAAATAGAACCTAACCCTAGTCACCTGACAGCAGTTTATATCTGGGGTACTGTATGCTGGGAAGAGGAAAATAACCAGGAAACTGGGTCTCTTACTGTGCAAAGATACGATGTGTCCATGGGAGGTGCGAGCGGTATTCCAGATGGAGAGCTAGCGAAGCTATGAAGGTAGACGGCTCTGCCCTTCCCCTTCACTAGTGACATAATAATTTTGCTAACTTGCAGTTTCTTCTTTACTCTGCAAGGACTGCAATAGAGAAATTTGCATATTTTATATGATGGAGAAACCAAAATACCTGTTGGCCTCAGAAAGACACCATCCACTTATTGGGCAGACAGTGAGTACACTGTCTAGTTTTATGTCAATTTGACATAAGCTAGAGTCATCTCAAAGGAAGAAACTTGAGTTGAGAAAATGCTTCCATAAGATCCAGCTGTAAGGCATTTTCATAATTAGCTATTGTTGGGGAGGGCCCAGGCTCTTGTGGATTGAATTAAAAGACACATTGAGCAAACCATGAAGAGTAAACCAGTAAGTACCACTCCTCTGTGGCCTCTGCCTCAGCTCCTGCCCCTAGGTTTCTGTCCTGTCAGGTCCTGTCCTGACCTCCTTCAGTGCCGAAGTACCATGGAAATGTAAGGCCTTCCATGTCATGTGTAGTTTGCTTTTGGTCATGGTGTTTTTCTCACAGCAATAGCAACCCTAACTAGGAAAGAGGTGGTGGTTAGCAGTGTGGGTGGGGAGTCCCAATAGGAGAATCTTAGGAACATCCTTCTGAAATGTAAGATACAATGTGGAAACCCTCAGAGAATGAAAACTACCCTTCTGAAATCAAAAAAGAAAGAACCAGCACATACTTGTATTGGAGAACACCCAGGAATTGCTCAGAGATTGTGAGAAGAATGTGATAATAACTTAATTTTTAGTCTTAGAAGTTGTCTGTGACATATCTGAGTAGAAGAACACTTATGTGGTGAAAGGCCCTGAGTTAGATCCTCAGCATTGTCCTGTGCCTGCACATACAATAACACACACACACAAGCCTGCATATGTGCGCCCAGACAATACACCACCCACCCCCACACCTTCCCACCACACACAAACACACCCACACTCAAACACACCCACCACACCACACACCCACCACACCACACACACACACCACACTATAGTCTAGAAAGAGATGATCAAGGAAATAGCAAGTTGGCAATGAATGTTCATTGATAAAGGTTGTATTTTATGTCTTCATTTGTGCTACTACAGAAAAATGGCAATAAGAAAGAATATGTGTTTGCTACTCACAGTTCAGGTTTGTTTGCAAATGCCTTGCCATCTTATCAGCTCACTTCTGATTTCCTTTTTCCTTTTTCTTTCTTTTTTCTTTTTTTTTTTATACAAAATCAGAACTCCTCATCTATCAAATGTCTTAGTTATTTGGTTTTTTGTTGTTGTCCTGAAGCATATCCCCAAGAAAGGTAACTTAAAGGGAAAGGGGTTTATTTTGGTGTACTTTCAGAGGGATACAGCCCATCATGGTGACAAAGACATGGCAGGAGTCAAGGAAGGCATCGTGGTAGGAACAGGATGCTGGATAGTCACAATGCATATGCTCTCAGGAAGCACAGCAGAGAGTATGGATGAGCTATAAGTCTCAAGCACTTCCCTCTAGGAGCCATGTCCCCCACTGAGGCTCCCCCTTCTAAAAGCCCCGCAACCTTCCCAAGGAATGCCACCAGGTAGGAATCAAGCATTTGCAGGACATTTCACATTCAAACCACAATTGCATAGATCATTTGTAAACAAACCTCCCCTGTCTGTGTAGCTTCAAGCTCCATCCTGTTCCTTAGGCAAGCAAGACATTAGCTATCCTGGACTTATTTCCTACACGTCAACAGCTTGCCCTACACGCCTATATCTTAGCCTTTCAATTCATTCTTTAAGATTTATTTGAGTGTGTGTGTGTGTGTGTGTGTGTGTGTGTGTGTTTAGGGTATACATGTGTGTATATGCACATGTATATATGTATATAGGTGCCCATGAAGGCCAAAAGAAGGTATCAGATCTCTTGGAACTGGTGAGCTGCCAAATATGGGAACTGGAAACTGAACAATGGTCCTCTCAAAAGCAGCACGTACTCTTAACCACTGAAATGATCTCTCCAGCCCTTCTACTCAATCTTTAAAGATAGCCTTTAATCACCAGCATCTTCTGTGACCCCACAAAAAGATCCTGCTTTCCTTTTAAGTCCGTGCAACATACTGTCTTTTTGCACATCACTTGATCAAGGCTCAGAGTTGAGAACAGTGGGCAAGACCCAGGATCTCAGGAATGCCGGCCCGCTCTACACAGCATGAGTTTTCATAGCTAGAACTGATTTTAATGTGGCTGATTGATCACGGAGTGTTGTTTATATCCCGTAGATTGCGTTGGTTATAATTGAATAGGGAATGGAAATGAGCAGCAGTCAGAACAAAACTACTGCTGTGGCTCAGCAAGCTTTGTTTGAGAGTCTAGGTGATGAGACTGTGCGTAAGGAGACTGAGATAAACTGTCCTCAGAAAAGCACCTTGCAGATGGTAGTTTTGCTGGGGCTGGAAACGAAAAGCAATTAGCCATGAAGCAAAGTAGACCTGCTCCTCCAAAAAAAAAAAAAAAATGGGGCAGTTTTAGTTGTCAACATGATGGGTATGGGTAAATTTGCTGGAGATCTGTGAACAGAGACCACAGGCATTCAACTCCCTGCAGTCTGCAGCAAAGACTTACACAAGGAAGACTGGGCTCTCCTTCTGTTAAGACACAAAGGTTTCACATCTCTACTCTGTTCCTGCCCAAAGGACAGGCGTGTAGCTGGAGGAAAAAAAATCAATGTTCTGGGTTTAGAGGTGTACATAACATGATAGAGGAAAGCCTTTGTTGACAATGTTGACTGAAACTGTACAGCCGTCTCCCTCACCCTATTTCTTTCGTTGTTTTTGTTTTGAGACTGGGTCTCTTGTAGTCCAGACTGGCCTCCATTTTTGATCTTCCTGTCTTCACCTCCTGAATGAGATTATGGGTCTGCAGAGCCACACCAGAGGGGTCTCTCATGGAAACAGATATTATTGTTTAAGTCTCTTTCTTTATCCTTTTAAGTGAGAACTACATTCTACTACCTGACCTGTCACGGATGCTCCTAAATAGAAGTAGGCTTTTCTATGGTCATCAGTTTTCACTTCCTTGTCTGGCAATTTCTCAATTCAAAAGAAAAGTTTGTTTAGCAACAGGCCAACTAATGTTTTTTAAAGCTCTTTCAAGCAGTTATGAAAGTATCTTAACCTGAAAGTAGAGTTTCCAACTCTGTTCCAAGAAACGTAGAACACATATTGTGTCTTGGCACTTTCAGATTTAAAAAACACATCTCTTGGTAATGAAGAGTGCTTGCTCCAGCTGCTCACCCACATTGGAAATGACTCTGTCTTTTCTTTGGCATTTGCAAGATTTTCTCATGATTCTTCAGTTTGATGACGTTGCCCAGCAATGTCACGATGTGTCTTAAGGAACCTTTATTTTTAGATCCTGTTCAGCAAGAAGGAGTACTTCTTTAGTTTAAGGCCTGTTGTCTTTAAGTATTTCTGGGAAGTTCTAGGTCATTCCGAAGACAAACCTAAAATTCGAAGCTATCCAAGCAAGCCTCTTTATTTCCTTTTCTACCTTTCCTTCAAGTTTTCTTATTTCTTTGTGTTGTATCCTGAGTTATTTCCAAGGGTTACAATGCCATTTTTTTCTGTATCAGAACTATTATTTGGCAAATCTGTTTGCAGTTTTATATTCCTACTCACCCTATTGTTTACTTTCTGTGGTTTGCAAATGTCTCCCAACCTCCGTCAGTTTCAGTAGGCTACTGGTTTAAAAGACATATAGCTACCTGAGCATCTGAACCTTGTTTATATCCAAGACTCTGAACACAGCTAGCTCTCTTACGATAGTTGTAAAGTCTCCCTTTTGTTTGCTCTCTTACTTGGCACTAAATCTTAATATTTTTTGCTTCTGAGTCTATCAACTATAACCTGGCCCCTAGAAGCCTCCTGCATGGGTGTTTTTAAAAGTCTTTAAGGGGTTTCTTTCTTTTTCGAGACAGGGTTTCTCTGTGTAGCCCTGGCTCTCCTGGAACTTCACTCTGTAGACCAGGCTGGCCTCAAACTCAGAAATTCACCTGCCTCTGCCTCTCAAGTGCTGGGATTAAAGGCACGCACCACACAACGATGAGGTTTCCTTTTTTTATTTGGTTGGTTGGTTGATTGTCTTAGCATATAATGACTGGGAGTTCCAACAGTGTACCTAGTCTACCTAGCCAGCTTGCTCCAGAGCCCCTGCCTCTGCCTTCTAGAGTTGGAATTACAAATGAGCCCACCTAGCATTTATGTGGGTTCTGTGGATCCGAACTCTGGCCCTCTATTTGTGTATCCACAGAGCCAGAGTCCCATTTGATGTTTGTGTTATTAGGAGAGTGAGAATCTCAGTCTTTTCACCTGAGCATTTGACTCTTTGTATGCAGACTCTTCTGCCCACTCTTCCAGGCAGAGACCCATGTCTGGTCTATTTAGATTCATTGGCTTCCTAGCAGGAAAATCCAAAAGTCTCACTAGAGGCTGCAAGTCAGGTCCTCACTGGGAAGAGACTCTGCACCTTGAGTCTTATCTCTGCAGCTGTTAAAGACCTGATTATGACTTGGTCCTCCCGGGCACTGGAGCTATAATCCCCTTTTACTGAGAGACTTCCTTATCTGTGTAACCTGGAGAGTTTTCTAATGTTGAATTTGGCTATATACCATCAACATAATTTAAAATGTTCTGGTGAGGGTTGGATGTTTCCTTGATGGAGGGACAGAGAGCTTGCTTGCTTCGTCTGCTCCACTTGTCATCTAAACGGGAAGTCTCTCCTTCCCTCTCGTTACAGCAAAGGCAATTTTTTTTTTTTTTAAAATGACTCTGGTTCAGATGAGGTATTTAAGAAATGGCTACTGCACTGCTGTACAATGAAAGCATACATCATATTTGCATACACTGAATCTTAGATTTTCAAAAAAGGTTTTAAATAAACATTATGGAAAACAGAAAGAACAAAAGACTAAGGCTATTTTTGGTGCCATGTCAATTTGCTTATTCTTTTTAATAGTGACCCCCCCCCTTTACTATGTAATTGCCTGTTAGGCTTATCTCAGAAATTGATTCTTTATAGTTCTATAATTATGTGAAGAAGTCTTGGGCTTTGGTCTTGGCAGCTTGGGTCCAAATTCTAATGCTTAACTGCTCACATCATCTAGTGGGTATACCACAGTCACGTTCTGAAGGAATGAACAAGTGGGTGAATGACATTGTCTAGTGTCTGTTTCTCCCATGCAGTATGTGAGTAATTACAGCAAAGACATCACACAGCGCTTGCTTTGAGAATTAGGTGAGGCTCTCCCTGAGAAGCATCATGTTTAACACAGACAAAGACTCAATAAGTATTAACGATTATGGATTTTATTCCATAAAGCTACTTGAAATGAGAATCTCCACGTCTGGCCATAGAAAAATTTGAAGAATTATGCATTCCCTTTGCTTTCTCTCTTTGTGCCTTTATCATTTCTGTCATCCATATCTTCTTTTGAAAAATGTCTGCTCTTTACACAATCATGTTCTTGAGCTTGAGCTCATTGCTGTGATTTTTTCCCCCAGTCGAAAAATTCAGACTTTTTTCTAAATTAACAACAAAGAATTGTTTGTTTTCCAGGCTTCTCCAGGCATATCTTTATTAGTAGTAGTTATTAATTATTCCAAAAAACTAAATCAAGAAAATAAATGCCAAACAGAAGCTTGGCATGTCTGCACAAAATGGAAATACCATGTCATGTTACTCTAAAGTAGAAAGGTTTTTCTGATTTAATACATATTAAAAACAAAGAAGAAATAATAAAAGCAGCATTTCCCAACTTCATTCTGATTTTCACTTATTACTTTTTAAAAGGGAGTTAAAATGTCTTAAAGAAAATTAGATCATTGTATAGTTCTATGCTATTATATTCCCTTTAATATTCAACTACAATTTATGTAATTTAAACTATAAATTTGAGAGTGCTATTGGATTTTCCTGCTTGTTATTAAATGTGGAAACCTATAGTGCCATCTTGTGACAAAAAGCAAAACTGCAGGACATTACCTTTGAACACACTGAAAATTCAGGGAGGAAAGGGTGTAGAACTTAGAGCTGTGCATAACAAAGATTGACCAGCATATTTCTGTTAGTATGGATAGACTTAATTTTAAAAGACAGAATCTAATTGGCTTACTACCCTCCAAGATGCTTCTGCAGCATGGATAATAGCTAGATAAGACAGGTTAATACACTGAATCGAAAATGTACAAGCCACATTATCAAACATCAGAGCATTTAAATTCTACAGCAAAGGGAGGAAAAAGTGGTCTTCTGCTCTGAATCTCAAGGCTGCATCCATGGATGAACCAAAGATATTGGTAAAGACAATAGGAAAGGGGGGTGTCTTCAACCCTGGGTAAACACTTTAACACCTGTATCAATCCATTAGCAGTATATGAGGCAGGGATACCTTCCAGTTGCTATAGAAAGAGAATCTGGAGGGGTTAAAGGAATAATTATAACTTACAGAGACTTATTAATGAAAGTGATTCTTGGATTTTTGACCTCACTATTGGAAGATACAGAAAGCATTAGTTTTCAGGATTAACATGAAGCCCACTCCAAATGAGTTCAAGGCCTGTGCAATTATGTGATGAGACAGGAACCAGCCACCACATGCCAACCGTCCCTGATTGCTTGCTTGCACATGTGTGCTGAAAACATCTATGCATGCATCAAGCTGGCATCGAGAGGCATGAAGCCACTCATGTAAGAGATGCCCTTGCGTTTGAGGTTTCATAGGGCCAAATGGAAAGCATGAAGAAAGACTGCTTTGTTAGAATGGGCTACCTGAAACAGCATCTGGGAAGCAGTCACAGGGTGGCTAGGAGGTAGACAGGTGACAGAGAGTGACAGCTACAACACTTGAAATGAACTCTCATTTTCTGCAGCATTATTTTGATGGGTGAAAGATAGCACCCAGGAACTGTGCTGGAGAAAATGCCAAGCACAAAGAAAAATCTCAAACAAAGAATGATGAAAGGCATCTCTCATCCTCTCATGACCGCTCTTATTAACAATAGTTGGAGTTGCTTTGCTGATGTCAGGCCCCAAGGGAGTTGTTTTTTCAGCTAAATAATTTAATCACCTCCACTCCCTAGAAGTTTAAGGAGGCGTCCTGCTCACTCAGTGCGACACCCGACCAGAGGAATTTTACTCCTGAAACCTTGCTTTGAATTTTCTTGCCTTCGTGGATTTAACTTAGATCCTTTAATGCCATAATAATTTGGTTTCATATTGAATGTCCTTTGGGCTTTCATTGTCATTTATTTTTTTAAGAAGTTTTTTTATGACTTCAGAATAATCCTTTTGGTGAAAAGGCAATTCAATTATAGTGACAGCATAAAAGGAACCCGATATGATACAATTCTCCACTGAGATCAGATTTACTGCTAAACCCAGACGATTTTACAAAACCAAAATTTGTATTTGCATTTCCAGACACTTGACTGAGAGACTTGCTCAGAATTGAAGGCATCAAATAGACAAGAATCTCTCATCAAAATAAGGCTGAGATGAAATTAAGAGCTTAAGAGACCCATGGGGGAAGTAAGTCACAGGCACAGCCCGGAAAGGTTTGAAAGCATGATTAAGCTCAAGGTCCCCTCCTGGTATCCTTTCTCTCACAGCAGAAAATGCCCGACTCTTCTTCATTCTGAGGAAGTTTCCCATGAGGCATGAGTGTGACACACACACACACACACACACACACACACACATTGGCCTTACCACACTCATCTTAATAGGCACAGTTCCTGGAAGACCTAAGTCCACATTAAAATCCCAGCTGCAGAGTTGCACGGCAGTTGGATTCTATGTTGTCTATCTCTGATTATCTATAGAGGTCACCACCATGTCTATTTTATGAGCTCTTATGAGACTCTAGTGCTTGGCATATATTAGTTTTCCCATAAAGTTACCTGTGATTACATATACAATGAATGGCATATAGATGTATATGTTTACGTGTGAAGGTTTATATCCTTCCAGTGTTCATAAGGATAAGAGCATAACATTCACTATGGTGTGTCTGGAAACATGAACTTCCTGAAGATCAAGAATGAATTATTAGACAACAGAAAGGGAATTCTGTGAGGCTTAAATGAAACAAAAGAAATGTGAGGCAAAGGGAGAGAGGCCGAGCAGACAGGTGGTTTTGTCCACATCAGCTACTGCAGATGCCTAGTAAGGTTTTAAGGGAGGAGTTGATAGACATTTATTTTAGAACAAGACTAGAAGTGTGAAATGAGCCAAGAGAAACTCGGGGGAGGTATCTGGGGATGACATATAACAGAGATTTGTGAGACCTCTCTTCCATTAAGTTCCTCATTTTTTTATTGTTAAAAACCAAGCATTTATTATATGCCAGTCTGTCTTTCAACTCTTTATCGGCCTGCCTCAACCTACCAGAGAGCTGGTGTTATATGTTTTTTGTCATAATTTTATCATAGCACCTGAATCCCAGTTCATCATCCTAATTATTTACATCCTCCCTTTCTTCCATTGCTGCTCAAAATGGCAACCCAGGACTGGCAGCATGAACCTTACGTTAAAGCTCTTAGAAGCTCAGACTCGCAAGTCCATCGCGAGTCCTGCATCCACGTCTGCACTATAATAAGATACAGGCTGTCTATGCACCTTACCATTTACATTGCACCTCTTTTTATAGACCTTAAGCTTTCAGCCTGGCACCTAGTCATTCTTAATGGAAATTTATACACTGAATTAAGCTGAGTTCCTGGAGACTGCAGATGGAGCACCAGGTGAAAACGGAAAAAAGAGTATCAACCAAGGCTTTGAACTAGAGTTCAACTTCTCCAGTGAGTACAGAAATGAAGAAAAATCTTCTGCCTTGTTGTCTGTGCTGAAGGAGGAAAGACAAAGTGATTAAGGAGTGGAGCTGAGGGCTCTGAGAAGGAGGAATAAGAACCAGCCATCTAGACGCGACATATCCATCATAGGGCTCATCCTAAGGCAGTTCACTATGTCAAGTGCTTAAACAAATGGCTCTTCATAGCCTATACTGGAGAATACTGTGAGAGAGGACCAGAGAGGCACAGAGGGAAGGGCAGGCAATTCTTATCCTGTTGGAGGGAATGGTGGGTTATTACACCATTTTACTTAGAGAATCGTCTCAAGGACCTTAACCTGCAAGAGGATTAATTAGAAGTAGCTTCTTGCCCTTCTTCTCAGACAGTGGTTTTAGATTCATAAAGAAATTGGTCTTTAGTCAGATGTCATGGTAATACCTGCTTTGTGGGGAAGGAGGTCAATGCTGACTCATGGATAAACTGATAATCACTTTGAAGTATTTTAAAGATAGATGTAAAATATTCAATTTTTAGATTGTGTTCATCATCTGTCTCTATCTATCTATCTATCTATCTATCTATCTATCTTGAGGCAAGATCTTCTTCTGTAGCCCAGGCTGGCCTCCAGTTTATTATCCTTTCTCTCAGCCTACAGAGAGCTAGAGGCACAGGAATGTACACACTACAATCCAACCACTTCTCTCGTTTTTCTTCTTTTTAATAATATTCTTGTGTTTTAACTTAGCTTTAAAAGGATAGAATTATCTTTTACCCTTTATCCTTACATAAAATCTAGCTAGAATTTTTAACTAACTCTTCACAATCTACCTCACATAAATTGCCCTCTATGTTTGTGAGAATTTCCTTGTCTTGTTACCTTGTGTTGGAAACAATCTTGCCACTGGGACCTTGATATCACCATTGAGCTTTGAGGTCAAGTATCACTGGCATTGACTTCTTGATCTATCCCTTGGTAGTCACATGGCTTTAAGTTACTAAACTTTGCTTCTTCAGTTTTTGTATCTGTAATATGGCTGTTACTATGGGATTTTCCTTATCAAGTTTTAGATTTTACAGAAGTAATATAATGCTGTGTGTAAATTAAATAGATACTAATGTTTAAGCACACACACTGAAGAACCAGATTGTGTAGTTAAGCATTTTGTTACATACTAGTCTTCATGTCCACAGGATAAATTTATTGCCTATGATTCAGTTTAATTTATTACCTATGTTGCAGTTCCATTTTTGGACAAACAAGGATAATGGCAGTGCTCATGGAATTTTGTGAGCACTAGGTGGGCTACTTCCTGCATACAGAGTGTAACAAGTGCACAACAACTGCTCAATAGTTGTTTGTCCCTTGTCTGTAGTTTCATCAATCCATTGCCATTGATTCTTTACAAATTTGCTTAAAACACCATGCCAGCACCAGCTAAAATGTTGTGGTTACAAGTAACAGAAAAAACTAACCAGTAGCTCAAACTATAATATATCTGCTATTTATTTCATTGACTAGCTTGGAGTAAGAACACCCAACATTGATTGAACAGTTCAATAACATCATCAAATATTCCAAGTTTTTGAACTTTCCGTTTAGCCATTCTAAGTGTGTTAGTGAGAGCTCTCCTCACAGAGCCAAGATGGCCACCGAAGCTCTTAAATACAGATCTTTACACAATGGGATTCAAAGTTTAGTACGTTCAGTTAGTTCAATAAGGGGAATGAGATAGAGAAGGAAGTGGTAAGAAGAATGTTCCCTTGTGTATCTTTATCTTTAAAAAAAAATCCCTTTCTTCCTGAAGCACATGCTAGGCTTCTTTTACAGATCTTTGCAACAATTAGTATTAACACTGTTGGAGCCGGTGCTCATCACCATGAAAGCTATGCCAGCCAAAGGAACAGTTCTTGGGGAGACAGATAATGGTGCCTACTGTGCTTTCTTCATCTTACTTTCCTGATCTGCTTCAAAACAAATGCTTTCACAGAATCTTCCTGCTAGTATCAAATGTTCTAACTTTCCGCAGAAGCTACTGAGCCTTCTCCGTGGTGTGGCCAGTCCATTTCTAAATCCATCTCTAAGGCCCTACTCTGTAAGTCTATACTTCTAGATTTTTCTATCAGACATCAATCACTCCAGTATGTCATATGCTTTCCTGTTGCTGTGATCAGATGTGTCTTATCCCCTTCTATGAAATTCATGGATTGAAGTGGAATTTTTCATGTGATAGTACTGAGTGAAGAGGCCCTCAGAAGGAATTAAATGTTGAAGTCCTCTGATGAGAGACAGGTTGACTTAGAAAACAGGTAGAAGTAAACACCTGCTCCTTTTTTCCCCCTCTTGTGCCCCATAAAGAAATCCAAATGAAGAAAGCGATGTTCAAGGTTCTTTCTTAGAGGCAGAGATTGAACAGTCTCCAAGTTCTAGAATTGTCAGAATTTTGATCTTAGACTTTCCACCCTCCATAACCAACAGAGACAAAACTTTCCTAAGGCAGTGGTACCTTGCTACAGTAGCTGCAACTGGCTAGAGTCATCACTCTCCTTCCCCATGAGTTTATTTATAACAAAATAATTCTCTTTTCTTCATCTTCCAGACTTCACACACCTTATGCTATGCTACGTTTCTACATGTTGAACCCTGGCTTCCCTTCATGGTTCAGATCTAGCATCTTCTACTGGTCCTCCATACTAAAAATATCTCTCAATCCTTCATGTTCCAAATCCTGTTTGTAGTATTCAAATGTTTTTTAGTTATAGACATTTCTGTCTGTCTTATCTATCTCTTCCATACAACAGTTACAAGACTTGTTTACCAAGTGTGTAATAATGCTGAGCATATGTTCAATGACCAGTTTACGGGTGTTAGCTCCTCTTTCCATCACACTAACCCAAAAGCTATGAGTTTCCTATTTTAGAGATGACCAAGCTTAAGTCAAGACAGAATTAGTGACTTGCCTTAAACTCAAATTCAACTCTTGTACTTTAAAATATTACTATGGTTTTTAAGAAAGCAATACTCTACAAAGTGCTATCCTCATCATATTTTTAATTAAATGAATGAAGGATTTGTGTTTGAGCAATATGGCTAATAGCAATAGTCTCTGTGATGTGTTCTGCTTCTCCTTCCTCTGTCTCTCTTTCCCATCTCCCAAATTTAACTCCAAGGAACAAAACTGTGGACTTGAGAAGGTTTTGTTGCGCCGGTTGATTAAGTTACCTGGATATATGCCACAGCTATCCTTGTTTTGTCTTAGTATTTATTCTCTTATTTTATAAAACAACAAATACTTAAATTAATTGAACATATGTGGTTTATATACATCAAGCAGCCTGCTAAGTTACAATGCTATTGATTCTATCCTACACTTTAACACAAATTAGCTTAATTGCTACCATTAGTCAGGGTGTGGGCCATGTGTTTCCAGATTCTTTGGCCTCCTATTCAAAGAATTAAAAATGGGTTTTTTATAGGTTTGAAAAGGGAGCAAGAAAACATTATTTGGAGTACAGACTGAACTAAAGAGTAGACACACTATCATGAGTGACAACAGGACACATTAGTGAAGATACTCAAAGGCTCCAGGTCTCTTTTTATGGGATCTAAAGGAAGGGAGGGCTGGTTACTAAGGGACATAGTCGGTTGGTTCTCTATTTTTATTGTTAGATAATTATATAATCATCACTCTACCAGGCATTCTTCTTTTCATAAAGCACCTGATTTTAATTCTATGCCCAGGAAGATAGAAGATTATTTATTTAAAAGGTTATCAGAAGACACAGTGTTGCCTTACGGCATATGCCAAAAATAAACTTGGGCCAGATAGGCCGTTCATACCCGATACACTAGGATTATATTTTAAAAGCAACCACCTAAATTTGGTTGTTAATAGGGGATGAGAAATTCATACTATTGATCAAAAATGAAAATACATGAACCCTGATGCTGGGGGGGATGAGAGCTTCAGAGGTTGCTTGGTGAATTATTTGGAAGGAGTGTGTATACTTAGTTTGTGCAGCTGAAGAAACTAGGCTGCCAGATACAAAATTCCAGTACATGAGGTTTGCACACTCCCAGACCAAAAAGGTATCACAGGGTACTAATTGTCTCATATGCTTGCCTGCCTCATCACCACACAGCGTGTCCCTATTATCACTTCAACCATTGGTAGGTAGACCACAGCCAAGTGAGAATATCATGTTCATTATTTCAGTTCTTAGCAAGACTGTCCCTGCACTTCTCCTGACCTTTCCTGCATGGCAACGATATGAGAGAAGGAGCTCCAGACAACACCAGAAAACATATCCCAAGAAGAATGCAGGACAAGAGTTTCTCTTCATCTTCTCTTGATTATCACTGAAGGAAAGCTCTCAGTTTTCTTCAGATTTCTTATTATATGTTTGCCTTTAGAACAAAGTCCCATCATCCCTCAGATGAACAGTCTCTCAATACCCTGTGAAACTGGGATTTCACTAGCAATAAATAAAGGAAGGGAAATGAGCTTCCAGTTGCCAGCAGAAATTGTCTCCCAGATGAGTAATGTGAACATGAAGAAGGAGTTTGGTCCCTGCCCTGATGATGCTGCCTCCCAGTGAAGGAGACAGCTATCAAGTTTAAAAATTGTATTCACTGTGATGGCTGACAAAACAGGAAATAAACAAAAAGCTGTGAAGCAGACTGGTGTGTGCTCAAGGCAAAGAGTTTCTGTAATGACTTCTCCATGGAGGTGACATTTAAATTGACACCAAAGAATGAAAATGAATCAGTCATGGGCTGAGCAAGGAAGTGTGAAGAAGCAAGAGTAAAAAGACTCAGTAATTATTGAAGAAAACCTAAGACAGAAAATAGAGCTTTTGAAGAAGAAGCAGAAGAGGTTGGTGAGAGATAAAGCCTTTTTCCTTGTTCTTCTCCAATTTTATAGTCCTAAAATGCAGCCAAGTAACTTCCAACTGCCTCATACTTCCAGGCTCACTTTCAGACCAGCGCCATGGAGGTGTTTAGACTATCCCTATGTGGTTTCCGTTTTTTTGTTTTTTGTTTTTTTTTTCCTCTTTCTTCACATTTCCCACTGGCTACACTTTCTTCATGGCACTGACTCAGCCTTGGTATCTCATTTGAGGGAAAAAAACCAAAACAAAACACTGTAGGATACTTGCTTCCATTGTCCCAGATAAATAGCAACTGAGCATCACACAGAAGCATGTTAGAAATGTAGATTTCTGCACCCTTACCCACACCTGCTGGACTAGAAACTGATGGTACTGCTTAGCAGTAAGCGCCTGGTATTTTACCAAGCCCTGTGAGTGATTCTGATGCTTGTGGAAGAGGAAGAACCATTGTACCAGGGGGGAGAAAGGAAAAAAACAGAGTACTTGCATGTTTATGTGGAACAACATTGGATCTGTGAATGGCATTTAGAAGAAAGAACACATATATCCCTTAGACTTTCTTATTTTACCAGAGATACATATTCTTTTATTTATTAAAAGATAGCTATTGCATTGATGGAAGGAAGCTGTACTGGCTGGTTCTGTGCCAACTTGACACCAGCTAGAATTATCACAGAGAAAGGAGAAAAATGTCTCCATGAGATCCAGGTGTAAGGCATTTTCTTAGTTAGTGATCAAGGGGGGAGGGCCCCTTGTGGGTGGTACCATCTGTGGGCTGGTAGTCTTGGGTTCTATAAGAAACCCAGCTGAGCCAGCCAGGAGAAGCAAGCAAAGCAGTAAGGAACATCCTTCCATGGCCTCTGCATCAGCTCCTGCTTCCTGACCTGCTTGAGTTCCAGTCCTGACTTCCTTTGGTGAACAGCAATGTGGAAATGTAAACTGAATAAACCCTTTCCTTCCCAACTTGCTTCTTGGTCATGAATAGAAACCCTGACTAAGACAGAAGCAAAGAAGAGGGATTGAGAAAGAACAAGAAAGAGTAAATTGGATTGAGGATCAGGTAACTATGATAAAGAAATCAGAGAGGAAGGGCCTGGAGAAGGAGTCAAAAGTGGTAGCCAGAGGGCGGAAGGCACACTAACTCTAATACATTTTTGGAGAACTTAATATGATTCAAAGGCAGGTCTGACTGAGTAAAACATGATGCCCTCATGCCAATGAATCTGAAGTCCAATTCTGGCCAGTAAGGTATGAGAAGTGTACTAGAGACTTTTAGGAAAATTCCTCCATTCCTAGTTGAGAGTGAGTGGATCTGATATCTGTAGCATTGGGTGTCAATATGGGGGACACTTCCAAGACCCCTACAGCTCTCTGAAACTGAAGGTGCTGTCTGCATATATGCACATGCATCTCTAAATATGTGTGCACACTGAGTTTTTTCTATACACCAATATCTAGGGTGAAATTTAATTTTTTATTAGATATATAGAGATTAACTACAACAAAACAGAACCACAACAATCCTGTATAGTAATCATACAATGATCTTTCTCTCCTCTCCCCGCCCCCTTCTCCTCTGCCCTTCCTCTACTCTCTCTGTTCTGCCTTTAACCATGTCCTATGTCTGTGCCTATGATATGAAGTGATAGGAGGGAACTGCCATGTGCCAGTGGGTACACTGTGACTGGAGCATTAGGTCATTATTATGACAGTTACTTGAACTTGACTACTGCTGACCCTGGCTGTTGACCTGGTAACCAGGATATTGGCAGTAATGAGTTAGGTAATATACATACACAAGTGAATAGGTGATCAAAGGGTAATTCTTGTGCTGGGTAGAACAGTGTGGAATTTTCTCCTGCAACTTAGATGGTTTGTGAATTATTTCTGGAATTTTTCATGTAGTTTTTTTGATACTTTACATTTCAAATGTTTCCCCCTTTCCAGATCTCTCCTTTGGGACCTCCCTATCCCCTCCCCACTGCTCCTGCCTCTTATTAAGGTATTCCCCTACCCACCCACCCACTGACTCTCAACTTCCCACCTTGGCATTCTCCTCCACTGGAGTATCTAACACCCTCAGGCCCAAGGGCCTCTCCTCCCCCTTGATGGCTAATAAGGCCCTCCTCTGCCACATATGTGGCCAGCCCCATGGGTCCCTCCATGTGTATTCTTTGGTTGGTGATCCGGTCTTCGGGAGCATCAGGAGGTCAGGTCAGTTGTCACTGTTGCTCCCTCCATGTGGCTGCCAACTCCCTCAGCTCCTTCAGTCCCTTCTCCAAGTCCTCCATCTGGAACCTCACACTCAGCCCAATGGTTGCTGTGAACTGATTCTTGGGTATTCCGAAATTATGGGCTAATAACCACTTATCAGTGAGTACATACCATGTTTGTTCTTTTGTGACTGAGTTACTCCCCTCAGGATGATATCTTCAAATTCCTTCCATTTGCCTGTGAATTTCATGAAGTCATTGTTTTTAATAGCTGAGTATTATTCCAGTGTGTAAATGTCCCACATTTTCTGTATCCATTCCTCTGTTGAGGAACATCTAGGTTGTTTCCAGCTTCTGGCTATTACAAATATGGCTGCTATGAACATAGTGGAGGATGTGTCTTTATTACATGTTGGAGTAGCTTCTGGGTATATGCCCAGGAGTGGTATAGCTGAGTCCTCAGGTAGTATTATGTTTAATTTTCTGAAGGTCCGTCAAACTGATTTCCAGATAGGTTGTATCAGCTTGCATTCCCACCAGCAATGGAGGAGTGTTCCTCTTCTCCACATCCTCGTCAACATCTGCTGTTACCTGAGTTTTTGATCTTAGCCATTCTGACTGGTATGACGTGGAATCTCAGGGTTGTTTTGATTCACGATTCCCTAATGACTAAGGATGTTGTACATTTCTTTAGGTGCTTCTTGGACATTCGAGTTTCCTTAGTTGAGAATTCTCTGTTTAGCTCTGTTCCCCATTTTTTGATAGGGTTATTTGGATCTCTGAAGTCTAACTTCTTGAGTTTTTTGTATATATTGGATATTAGCTCTCTATTGAATGGAGGATTGGTAAAGATCTTTTCCCAGTCTGTTAGATGCTTTTTTGTCCTCTTTACAGTGTCCTTTGCCTTACAGAAGCTTTGTAATTTCATGAGGTCCTATCTGTTGATTCTTGATCTTAGAGCATAAGCCATTGGTGTTCTGTTCAAGAATATTTCCTCTGTGCCCATGTGTTCAAGACTTTCCCCCACTTTCTCTTCTATTAGATTCAGTGTATCTGGTTTTATGTGAAGGTCCTTGATCCACATGGACTTAGCTTTGTATAGGGAGATAGGAATGGATCAATTCACAATCTTCTAAATGTAGATTGCCAGTTGAACCAGCATCATTTGTTGAAAATGCTGTCTTTTTTCCACTGGATGGTTTTAGCTCCTTTGTCAAAGATCAAGCAACCATAAGTGTGTGGGTTCATTTCTTGGTCTTCAATTCTATTCCATTGATCTACCTGGCTGTCGCTGTACCAATACCATGGAATTTTTATCAGTACTGCTCTGTAGTACAGCTTGAGGTCAGGGAGGCTGATTCCCCCAGAAGCCCTTTTATTGTTGAGAATAGTTTTTGCTACCCTGGGTTTTTGTTATTCCATATGAATTTGAGAATTGCTCTTTCTAAGTCTATGAAGAATTGAGTTGGGATTTTGATGGGGATTGCATTGAATCTGTAGATTGCCTTTTGGCAGGATGGCCATTTTAACTATATTAATCCTGCGAATCCATGAGCATGGGAAATCTTTCCATCTTCTGAGGTCTTCTTTGATTTCTTTCTTCAGAGACTTAAAGTTTTTGTCATACAGATCTTTCACTTGTTTGCTTAGAGTCACACCAAGATATTTTATATTGTTTGTGACAATTGTGAAGGGTGTCATTTTCTTAATTTCTTTCTCAGCCTGTTTATCCTTTGAGTACAGAAAGGCTACTGATTTGTTTGAGTTAATTTTGTATCCGGCCACTTTACTGAAGTTGTTTATCAGCTGTAGCAGTTCTCTGGTGGAGTTTTTCTGGTCACTTAAGTATACCATCATATCATCTGCAAAAAGTGATATTTTGCTTTCATCCTTTCTAATTTGTATCCCTTTGACCTCCTTTTGTTGTCTAATTGTTCTAGCTATTACTTCAAGTACTATATTGAATAGATAGGGAGAGAGTGGGCAGCCTTGTCTTGTCCCTGATTTTAGTGGGAATGCTTCAAGTTTCTCTCCATTTAGTTTGATGTTGGCCACTGGATTGCTGTATATTGCTTTTACTATGTTTAGGTATGGCCTTGAATTCCTGATCTTTCCAAGACTTTTATCATGAAGGGATGTTGAATTTTGTCAAATGCTTTTTCAGCATCTAATGAAATGACTGTGTGGTTTTTTCTTTGAGTTTGTTTATGTAGTGGATTACATTGATGGATTTCTGGGTATTGAACCATCTCAGCATCCCTGGGATGAAACCTACTTAATCATGGTGAATGATCATTGTGATGTGTTCTGGATTCAGTTTGTGAGAATTGTATTGAGTATTTTGTATCGATATTCATAAGGGAAATTGGTCTGAAGTTTTCTTTTATTGTTGGGTCTTTGTGAGATTTTGGTATCACTGTAACTGTGGCCTCATAGAATGAATTGGGTAGTGTTCCTTCCGTTTCAATTTTGTGGAATAGATTGAAGAGTATTGGGATTAGGTCTTCTTTGAAGGTCCTGATAGAATTCTGCACTGAACCCATCTGGTCCTGGGCTTTTTTTAGTTGGGAGACTTTTAATGACTGCTTCTATTTCTTTAGGGGTTATGAGACTGTTTAGATGGTTTATCTGACTCTGACTTAACTTTAGTATTTGGTATCTGTCTAGAAACCTGTCCATTTCAGCCAGATTTTCCAATTTTGTTGCATATAGGCTTTTGTAGTAGGATCTGATGATTTTTTTAATTTCCTCAGAGTCTGTTGTTATATCTCCCTTTTCATTTCTAATTTTGTTAATTTGGATACTGTCTCTGTGCCCTCTGGTTAGTCTGGCTAAGGGTTTATCTATCTTTTTGATTTTCTCAAAGAACCAGCTCCTGGTTTTGTTGTATTCTTTTGTATAGTTCCTTTAGTTTCTACTTGGTTGATTTCAGCCCTGAATTTGATTATTTTCTGCCTTCTACTCCTCTTGGGTGTATTAGCTTCTTTTGTTCTAGAGCTTTCAGGTGTGCTGTTAAGCTGCTAGTATATGCTCTCTCCGGTTTCTTTTTGGAGGCACTCAGAGCTATGAGTTTCCCTCTTAACACTGCTTTCATTGTGTCCCATAGGTTTGGGTATGTTATAATTTCATTTTTATTAAATTCTAGGCAGTCTTTAATTTCTTTCTTTATTTCTTCCTTGACCAAGTTATCATTGAACAGAGCATTGTTCAGCTTCCATGTGTATATGGGCTTTCTGTTGTTGTTGTTGCCATTGAAGACCAGCCTTATTCCATAGTGATCTGATAGGAGGGCTGGGATTATTTTAATCTTCTTATATCTGTTGAGGTTTGTTTTGGACCAATTATATGATCAATTTTGGAGAAGGTACCATGAGGTGCTGAGAAGAAGGTATATTCTTTTGATTTAGTATGAAATGTTCTATAGATATCTGTTAAATCCTTTTGGTTCATAACATCTGTTAGTTTCGCTGTATCTCTGTTTAGTTTGTGTTTCCAAAATCTGTCCATTGATGATAGGGGGTGTTGAAGTCTTCCACTATTATTGTGTGAGGTGCAATGTGTGCTTTGAGCTTTAGTAAAGTTTCTTTTATGAATGTGGGAGCCCTTGCATTCGGGGCATAGATGTTCAGAATTGAGAGTTCTTCTTGGTAGATTTTGCCTTTGATGAGTACAAAGTGTCCTTCCTTATCTTTTTTGATGACTTCTGGTTGAAAGTTGATTTTATCCGATATTAGAATGGCTACTCCAGCCTGTTTCTTGGGGCCATTTGCCTGGAAAATTGTTTTCCAGTCCTTTACTCTAAGGTAGTGTCTGTCTTTAACATGGAGGTGCATTTCTTGGATGCAGCAAAATGCTGGGTCCTATTTATGGATCCTGTCTGTCAGTCTATGTCTTTTTATTGGGGAATTGAGTCCATTGATGTTAAGAGATATTAAGGAATATTGATTGTTTATTCCTGTTATTTTCGATGTTATTTTTATGTTTGTGTGGCTATCTTCTTTTGAGTTTGTTGAAAGATTACTTTCTTGCTATTTCTAGGGTGTAGTTTCCCTCCTTGAGTTGGCATTTTCTATTTATTATTCTTTGTAGGACTGGGTTTGTGGAAATATACTGTGCAAATTTGTTTTGTCAAAGAATATTTTGGTTTCACCATCTATGATAATTGAGAGTTTTGCTGGGTATGCAGCCTGGTCTGGCATTTGGGTACTCTTAGATTTTGTATGAGGTCTGGCCTGGATCTTCTAGTTTTCATAGTTTCTGGTGAGAAGTCTGGTGTAATTTGACTATAATGTGACGGGAGGAATTTCTTTTCTGGTCCAATCTATTTGGAGTTCTGTAGGCTTCTTGTATATTTATGTTCATCTCTTTCTTTATGTTAGGGAAGTTTTCTTCTATAATTTTGTTAAAGATATTTACTGGTCCTTCAAGTTGGGAATCTTCACTCTCTTCTATATCTATTATCCTCAAGTTTTGTCTTCTCATTGTATTCTGGATATCCTGGATGTGTTGGGTTAGAAGCTTTTTGCATTTTGCATTTTCTTTGACTGTTGTGTCCATGTTTTCTATGGTATCTTCTGCACCTGAGATTCTCTCTTTCATCTCTTGTATTCTGTTGGTGATGCTTGTATCTATGACTCCTGGTCTCTTTCCCAGGTTTTCAAACTCCAGGATTGTCTCCCTTTGTGATTTCTTTGTGTTTCTATTTTTGTTTTTAGTTCCTGGATGGTTTTGTTCATTTCCTTCATCTGTTTGATTGTGTTTTCCTGTAATTCTGCCCATTTCATTGTATTTTCTGTAATTCTTTAAAGGATTTTTTTTTTGTTTCCTCTTTAAGGGCTTCTAGTTGTTTGCCTGTGTTCTCTTATATTTGTTTAAGAGAATTATTTATTTTCTTCTTAAAATCTTCTATCATCCTCATGAGATGTGATTTTAAGTCTGAATCTTCCTTTTCTGGAGTGTTGGGGTATCCAGGGCTTGCTGTGTTGGGAGAGCTGGGTTCTGATGATGCCAAGTAGCCTTGGTTTCTGTTTCTTATGTTCTTGCCCTTGCCTTTCACCATCTGGTTATCTCTGGTCCTAGCTGGTCTTACTCTCTCTGACTGTGGCTTGTCTTTTCTGCAAGCCTAGGCATCAGTACTCCTCGAAGACCAGTTCTCTCTGAGAGGAATTTGGGTTTGGACAGCTGTGGTGCAGGGTCAGCTCTGGGGTACAGACAGAAACCAGAAGGATTTAGTCCCCAGCTGTCCCTTGGTTCCTGTGTCCTGATGGCTCCTCAAGGGTCCCTCTTGGTTCAGTGAATTTGAAAAGAAGTGATGGTCTTGCCTGTGCGTGAAGGTATGACGTCACTCCTGGAATACCAGCTCTTTCCTGGCACTATTTGAGAATGGAGCCCCATGTCACAGGATCTGTTTTCCGGCCACCGAAAGAAACCAGAAGCCCACTCCTCAGTCCCTGTGTCCTGGGTATTCCAGGTGGGTCCCTCTGAGCAGACAGGTTTGCCCACACTCCTGGGAGGCTAGCTTTCTCCCAGGGCTATTTGGCTATGGAGCTCTGTAGCCCAGGCAGAGTTCTCCTGCCACAGATGAAAACCAGAAGATTCCTTCCTTCATGTAGTTTTTGAGATGCTGTTGGCAGCAGTGTTGGATAAAGGATAAACCATCACTTTGGGCACTGATGTGGAGAAATTAGAGGAAGCAAATTCCTCAAGGATATGGTTGAGATGCACGTCTTCAGGACATGGGGAGAAAGACAATCTAAGAAACAGAAGTTTCTGTTGTGTCAGTTAATAGATGTACTTATTTCATCAGATAAATTTAGGATTTTTATTGCTTGGAGCTGGAAACAGCTTATGTGATATAGTGACGTGTGAAGGATGCTTCTGTTTTTAATTGTGAGAGTAACTGATCGATTCCAAATTCTCGAAAATATCGAAGTATTGTTCAGCAGGTGTTGAATAGCATTTTTCTAATACAACGGAATTAGCAATATAATCTAATACAACAACACCAAAAAATGGTTTTAGGAAAAATAGATTAAGCATTTTGCTTACCTATGAACAAATATTTATTCAATTAGTGTATTTCTCTACAATTCCAGTTATATTTTAATATTAAAAGCTCAGTGCAACTATTTTTTTGCATAAATATTCAAATATTGAACATTTGCGTGTTATCCTTCCCCCAACCTTGAGTCATTGTAGGAACTAAAGTCTGGTCTATGGAAAGAACATCTTGAATATTAAACATGCAAAATACTCTAAACTCAAAAATATATTCACACAAAGTAAATGGTTTGACTGGTTGAAATATTGATATCTTAATTTCATTTAGAAAATTGAATTATTAAAATACAATAAAGCCTAATACTTGGAATCTATATTATTTACTACTGTATCACTGAGGTTACAGAAAAGATCATTAATTTGAAATTGGGGGGTTTGTATGTTATCTCCATCTCTGCCATCCATTTTATAGGCACAGATGCCTAATCTCTGTCTTAGTTAGCACAGTGAAGAAAAATTGGTAACCTATAAAACTTTTCCAATTCTTTAATTTGAATTATCTTGAATTTCTAAAGTTAAAAATAACTATGGACACATTTTTATAAACATGCTGCATTTAACTCAATTTCCAATTCCAAATGGGTAATTGCTTCTAATTCCTAACTTGGTCTCTTTTCAAACATTTCTATTTGGAATTATTTACTGGAAGCAGGCTGGAAGCTTCTACAGAGATGAGTTTTTAATTAAAATACCTGCATGCCATGCACTCAGAAGACACATTTTAAAGTGAGGTGAAAATAGCTTGTCACAACGAAGAAGGAAGTCTTGTTTGTGTGGTAGTTAGAAACAAGATTACAATTAAGTGGGCTTCCTAAATCAGCAACACATTCACTTAATAAACCACGAGATTAGTGTTGTTATTTTTATCAAAATGCCACCGTTGACATTTTTCACTTACACTGTATAGTTTGTGCTCTAACAGGATTAGTGTTGCAGTCTGAAGCCTGTGGAATTTGGTCTGGGCTCTAGTTAGTGTCTTCTATGGCAGCATGCTTTGTTGATTTCCATGACCAATATGAGCATGTGCAAACATGAGAGCAGCCGTGAATAATGAGGGCCCAGGAGATGGCCCTGTTGATAAAGGACTTGCCATCAAACATGAGGACCTTAATTCAAATGCCAAGCAACCATGTAAAAATCCAGGTGCAAGAATAGACATCTGTAGTCCCAGCATGGGGGCAGTAAAGACAGACAAATCCCTGGAACTCCCTGGCCAGCCTGCCTTGGTGAATTGGGCAGTAAATAAGAAAGACCATTACTAATGTCAGTCTCTGACCTGCTCATGTATGTGCATACATGTGTACCAACATACACACATGAACATAAGCATATACACACACAACACAAACACACACAAGAGAGAGACAGAGAGTGAGAGAATGTGTGTGCGTGTGTATGTGTGTGTGTGTGTGTGTGTGAGAGAGAGAGAGAGAGAGAGAGAGAGAGAGAATAATGAACAAGTATTTTCTATGTTGCTTCCCCAATTGACACACACATGGTTCCTTTGACTTATTCTGCTCATTTGTTTCTTTACCACCCTTGCCTTCCCCAACTAAAGTTATATTCTTGCATGACTACTGCTTCAGAGCATCTTAGCATGTGTTCTAGTTACTTTTCTGTTGCAGTGATGTAATGCCTGGACAAAGGCAACTTAAAGGAGAAAGAGTTAACTTGGCTTAAAAGTCCTCAGGGATGCTCTTTGTCATTGCAGAGATGGTACACCACACAGGAAGCCGAGAGACTAAACAGGAAGTGGAGCATGGCTATATACCTCCTCTCTCCACCCCCAGGGTTGTATTTCCTTATGCAAGGCTCTAGCTCCTAATGGTTTTATAACATATCCCAAACAGAACCACCTACTGGGGACCCAGTGTTCAAATACATGAGCCCATGGGGGGCATTTCTCTTTCAAACCCCCTCAGTCAGTTCACAGTCTTCTCTAATTTTCAAAGGCAGTAGTACTTAACCTTTGACTTGATAAATATGTCTCAATTGAGTTACACTGCTATTCTTCCAGAACTTAAAAACTAAAATGCCAATATAAATATGTGGTAATTATCACAAGAACTGTTCATTTTTAACCATTAAATTTAAACAAAGAGCAATTGCTGTTTGTTCATGCAAAACAAACAGTGCCTGCTTAAGATCTTTTTGATTAATCTGCTTCCCTGTGTGCACATTGATGAGAAAATACTGCCTCAGGCTCAGCACACACACATACACACACACACACAGAGGAAATAAAAAGCATTGCTGTTCTAGGCTGTTTGTAGGCCTTTCTCCAAAGAAGAGCTTCAGTGGTAAATAAGGCAGGATCAGCTGGAGGAACGGGATTCAAGCTTGGAGGTCCAAGGCAACCCACTGAAGGCTTGGCAGATGCAGCCCAGTTCTACAACAAACACTGGGAACAAAGGGGGTGCTTTATTGCTGAGGAGAGCTGCTGATAGGTAGATGTAGAGGAATTTACAGGGCAGATCATACTAGAAACTCCGTCTGAAACAGAATATCAAGGGGAAGATATTTTTAACCACAGATTTTGAAAGCTAGACACATTTATCTACAGCTGTGCTCTGTGATAGAGGTCACTTGCCAAGACTTTAAGGCATACGAGAGGCAGGTACATTCAGATAGAGGGCTGTTCTAGAAATCCTCTCTTCCCCATCTAGCACTACAAACATGTCACTTGAAATTAAAATCTATAGAAAATTTCAAAATGGGAAAATTGCTTGGTTTTCTTATTGAAACTAGCATAGAGATGGAATTAGGCACTCAGGACACAATGCGAAGAAGAATGCATTCCCTGATTGGTATGGGATACTACAAAGAGGGTTTCAGGTAGGCCCAGGATGGGATGGAAATGTCTATCAGATCTGGGGTGGTGTGGTGTGTGTGTGTGTGTGTGTGTGTGTGTGTGTGTGTGTGAAATTCTAGGAGATAAATAGTTTGTACTAGAGAAATGAACTGAGAACTCTTTGCTGTATTTGGGGTACTAGATAGATTTTATACACTGTTAATGTTACCACATCAAAGAAGGGCAGGAGGCGGGACCATGCTCCTGGAAGTAGGGCTGGTAGGACAAAATGCTAGGAGGAACACAGTTGCTGGCAGGAACTATTAGCTGAGGTCCCACAGGGAACCAAAATCCTGATAATTGTGTACAATGAGACTCTGGGGGATTTAGTCTCTTTGTGAGAAAGTTTGCTTCAGGGGAAGAATCCTAAAGACCCAGCTAGCATAGCTCTTGATGGAGTTATTTATGGTGTTCTCCTGAACTTACTTAGAAACTCCATCCCCCGTCTAAATATTTCATAGTTGTTTTAGTTTGCTTTCCGTAACTGTGATAAATGTCAACTGGGGAGAAAAGCTTACAGGTTACACTCCACCAACATTGAGGGGAATTGGGGCAGGAACTCAAGCAGGTACTGAAGCAGAAACCATAGAGGAACATTGCTTAGTGTCTTATTCAGTCTTGTTCTCTGACTCAATCTCAAAACTTATGTTTAGCTAGTTTTCTTTTAAGTCAAGGCCTATTTGCCTAGCGATAGTGTTGCCCACAGTGAGCTGGGTCCTCTCATGTCAATAATTAGTCAAGACAATCTCTCATAAACATGGTCACAATCTGATTGAGGCAATTCCTCAAGTAAGGCTCTCTCCTCCAATGTGACTCGAAGTTGTGTCAAGGTGACAAATTGTCTAGCACAACACTCTTCATGAATTCTTAGCTAAGAAATTGGTAATTTATTCATTATCATTTCATTCAGATTTGAAACAGAACAGAGTCACCTGGAGATGAAGGGGTCAGTGAGACCACTGGACAGAGAACTAAGATGGAGAAGGAGCTGATATCAATATGGACAGAGTCTGGTTCTTAAAGGGAGAACAATGAGTAAATGAATGAATGAACAATAATGTTACAGAACAAGTCAAGATAATACATGATCACAGCTATCATCTGGTAGTAAGTGAATAAAAAGTAGGGCTTTGTAGAATAATTATTCATACAGCAAATATTTGTCAGATCAGGCTTGGTGGTATTCAGGTATAGCTCTAGTACTTGGAAGATAAAGGCTGGATGTTTCAAAGAAACATGAACTACACGGACAGTCCCATACTAGTTGGGCTACATAGAGAAACCTTAGGACAAAAACAACAAACAAACAAACAAAACATGAACAGAACCAAAGCAAAGCAACAGACAGATGCTGAGGAAGCGCTTTAGGAAAAGAACTATCCTTGTTGCTGAGGCAGAGATAAGCTTCAATAAGCAACCTGGGTGATAGACACATGAATCAAGAAAATCTAATGCTTAATATGCACCATCAGATGCAAATACAACCTTACATGAATCCAGAGGAGGGCATCTATTTAGACTTGGGAGCTAAGCACAACTTCCCAGAGGGATGGAGGCATGATGAAATGGATGATGGTATAAATATTGGTACAGAGAAACTCCTGGATTAGCAAATCCATTTAAAACCAAAAGTCCTGCATTTCTTTTCAAAGAATTTCAGAGAAATGTATATAGACGTCCTAAAGTAGTTGAAATGACTTAATGAGGGCAGACCTTGGGGAATATGCAAGCCAAGCTGCCAGGAGCAAATGTGTCTCCCAGGTGCTTTTATTTTATTTTTTATTTTTTATTTTTATCCTATGGCCTTGTCCTTCACCTGACTTCCACCTTGAATAGTCCACTTACCTCAAGTCCCATTGGATCTTGGATTTGATTCTTCATCCAATAGATGAAGAATCACTAGGCAGGTGTGCAAATGGATTCAGTGTGGACCTTCTTATTTGACTATAGGAAAATCTCCTTTCATTTTAAAGTGATTAATAACATGTTTTAAAAATCAAGAAATTTGGGGACATACCCATTTTTGGGGATGAGTTTGGAGAGGGAGGATGGGGAAGAGGAGCCTTGAGTTCTTCAGAAATTCTGTGTGCTATATGAACAAAATTTTAACAGATTGGAAAACATAGAAATGAGTGTTTTTATAGAGAGAACCATATGCCTAAGGTACCAGTCACTAGTAATCTCAGCAAGTAGAGCTTTATTGGCTTTACTGGCCTCAGAATAGATGGAGCCATGTTCCGGACAGCATGAAGAGATGAATGTTAAATAGCTAAGCATCACTCTTTGGAGATGGATGAGCTATCATATGATTGAAATTAGTAGTCATGAATGAAATTAGCAGGCCAGATCTAGTTAGTGTGAAGCCATTACCTCCTCATATGAAATGACCATGTAAACCCTTCTTATAGGTTGAATGCCACTCTCTTGATTCTTATCCAGCTCCAGAACTTATTAAATGATAGCACAGCAGTGAGTGATTAATGACATGCTCACTACAACTGGACATGTGCTAGAGGGAGTGACCAGGAAGAAGGAACTGTGTTATTATGAAAGCCACACTATCATCCAGAAAGGAAATTTTGAATCCCTTTGTGGAAAACCTCTAGGGTTATGGCTAGGGAAAGCACATATCTAAAGTGAGAAAACAGAAACGAGTATGCTTTATTCAGAGCTGGAAAGAAGAAAGGATGGTTTATTTTTTATGAGCAATTTTACATAAGTCCAAAGTTATACATAATGATTCTCTACCCAGACCAAATAAGGCATTGTGCCAGGATTTTGAGGGGAGGGTGCTGCCGTGGTTATCAATTGCTCCATAACAAAGTACCTAATGTTTAGGAAGTTAGAACAATAATATATATCTGTTTGTGTTGTGTTAGGAGTCTGGGAAGAGCTTAATTAGGACTTTTGCTTCAAGCTCTCTCCCAGCTCAAACAAGGTGACAACTGGATTGAAGAAATATCCAGGACCATTTAGGGATCCCTGTTTATTTCATGATCACTGGCAGGGCTTAGTGGCTTATTGGACTGGGGCCACTCTAAGTTGCTTACAAAAATGACCTCTTGATTAGATAGAATACAGCAACATAACTTATATCTATTCAATGGAGAGCAAATCAGCAATCAGGGGCTTTTGATAGCCTAATCTTAGAAGTGATCTATCACTTTGGAATATTGGTTTGCTCCACTGGCTACGAGGTCTAGACTACTCTCTTGAGAAGAGAGGATAACACATACATATGAGCAGGTAGGGGTTATTGTGAGCCATCTTAGAAACCACTTATACTAGACATAACATAGAAAAATAATGAGATCTGTTATAGAGCTCTAACTCTGAGGACATCAGGCAGAAGCTCAGGTTGTAGAAAGCAGAGAAATGAAAGGCTGGAAAGACAATCATTCATTTAGGCACTGGGACAATGTGTGGGAAAGAGAAGCCAGAAACAGACAAGAGCATATTCCTTCAGAAATATGTGCAACATCAGCTGCGTAATGAATTATAAGATTTGAATTCCACTTCATTCCTAGTTAACTATTAATCAGAATTCTTCTGGATCTTAAAAGTCTTTGTGTTGAGTGGTCACAGATGAATGTAGAGTGTCTCCTGCAAGGCTCAAAGTGTGGGTTTTAGTCCCTTACCCTCCTGTTTAGTAATCACGACACCCTTGCTTGCAGCATGTACTAATCACCAAAATGCTGATTAATCTGATTGTCACATGCTCACTACTGAGCCAATAATGATAATATCCAAGAAGGTGTAGTATAACAAACAACTAAGCTTCTCTAATGCTCATGGTTTTTGGCTAAGACTGTGAGCTGGTTGTAGTAATTAATGCCATGCACCAAATACTTCCACTTTCCTTTCAGACAGCTGGAGTGACTGTATGACCATGTTTTGTTGGAGTAGCTTAAGAGCCTGGGGATTTCTTGACGAAGTAATATGAGTAGAAATAATGAGTGTCGCCGGGCAGTGGTGGTGCACGCCTTTAATCCCAGCACTCGAGAGGCAGGCAGATTTCTGAGTTCGAGGCCAGCCTAGTCTACAGAGTGAGTTCCAGGACAGCTAGGGCTACACAGAGAAACCCTGTCTTGAAAAACAAAAACAAAAACAAAAATGAGTGTCACTAAAAAGAAAACAAGGGCTAAAGAGATGTTTCCAGAGGACCTGGGTTCGATTCTCAGATCAGACGTAACAGCTCACAACTGTCTGAAATGCCAGTTTCAGGGGAGTTGACACCTTCTGGCCTTTGTGGGTGCCATGCATATTCATAATTCATAGGCATAGATACAAGCAAGGCACCCACATGCATAAAATAATATTTTTTTGAAAGAAAGTAGCTTGAATCAGAATGTAAATCATCAGGAGAACACTTACCTCACATATATGAAGCCCTGGATTTAATCCTCAGTACCACAAAACCAAAGTCGAATAAAAACAACTTTATTGGGCTATAATTCATGTATCATAAAATGCACCTTAAAAAATTATACAATTCAGTAAATTTTTTTGTACATTTCAGCTACTATTGATAATTCCAGAGCATTTTCATCAGTTCTAAAAGGAATACCATGCACACTAGGAATCACTCTCCTCTCCTCTCTCCATGTTTCTTAAAGGAGTCTTTCTGTTTCTATGAATTTACATATTCTGGACAATTTTTGATAGGTGGCCTTCCATTACTGGCATCTGGATGTTTCCTTTACATGTTTCAAGCTCTCAGTTTATATGGCAGGCTGACCTTGAATGGTCTGTGCAGCACAGGCTGACCTGGCACACTCAGTCATCTTACCTCAGTCTCCAGAAGCCTGGGATTACAGTCTTGTGCCCAACTACATCATGCCTCTGTTTAACTAAATACTATCCCACCAGATGGTTATGCAACACTGTGTTTATTCTTCAGTTCATGGACACCTAGGTTGTTTCTGACTTTTAGGCTAGAGGACTTTGTGTGCACATATGCTTTCAAATTACTTGGTGTACTAGCTGGTTTTGTGTGTCAACTTGACACAAGCTGGAGTTATCACAGAGAAAGGAGCTTCAGTTGAGAAAATGCCTCCATGAGATCCATCTGTAAGGTATTTTCTCAATTAGTGATCAAGGGGAAGGGTCCCTTGTGGGTGTTACCATCCCTAGGCTGGTAGTCTTGGGTTCTATAAGAGAGCAAGCTGAGCAAGCCAGGAGAAGCAAGCCAGTAAGAGACATCCCTCCATGGCCTCTACATCAGCTCCTACTTCGTGACGTGCTTGAGTTCCAGTTCTGACTTCCTTTAATGATGATCAGCAAAGTGAAAATGTAAGCTAAATAAATCCTTTCCTTCTCAACTTGCTTCTTAGTCATGATGTTTGTGCAGGAATGGAAACCCTGACTAAGATTCTTGGTCATACTCACAGGATGGTGGTTGCTGGGACCTATAATAGGTGTTTTCCTTAGGAAACTGCTGACTAAGCTTCAAGACTCTGGGGAGAATTGTCAATGAAGCAGTTAAGTGCTTCCCAAAGAGCTTATACTGTTTACTATCCCATAAGCAACAGATAAGGGTTCTAATCTCGCCACCAGCACTACTTGTCTCCCATCCTTTCAATTTAGTTACTTTTTGTTGTATCTCATTGTGATTTTTGGTTTGTATTTTCCCAGTGACTAATGCTTTTAAATATTTGTTCATTTTCTTTTCGACCATTTGTATATCTTTGGAGAAATGGCTATTTAAATCCTTTGCACATTTTTTAAAGCTGGGTTGCTTTTTCACTGTCAATGTATTACATTGTGAGATATTTTTTTATATTCTAGAATCAAATTTTTTCTCAAATATGTGATTTTTAAAACATTTTCTGTTAGTCTTTGGACCATCAGAAGGTCATGTAGTTTTTTACTTTGATAAAGACTAATTTATTTACTTTTTCTGTTGCTTGTATCATGTATAAGAAATTACTTGTTGAAAAGCAAATTCATTTTCCTATTTTCGAATATTAAGAATAATTCTTAGGAAAGATAAACCACTTGTTTATATGAAATGTAAAAAACTAGAGGGCATGCGATTTATTCCTAAGTTAAGACTTTCACATCAGATGGGCATGGTGGTGCATGCTTTTAATCCTAGCACTTGGCAGAGGCAGGAGGCAGGAGGCAGGAGGCAGGAGGCAGGAGGCAGGAGGC